>MU670419.1:31027-71683 GCA_026770625.1 Nicotiana glauca
ATATATATATATATATATATATATATATATATATATATGCAATAAAAGGAAAGGATATAGAAATCAAACAGTTAAGAGGGAGGGGAGCATACTTTGGGGGAGTATAGTCCGGATATCAAGTCAGCAATTTAAGTAAGGAACATGGCAATAACAATAATTAATGAGAGAAGAAAAATCAACAGTTGCACGACATCAACCTTCATGCTTTTACTCTCATCCTCACCAAAAGCAATCAAGTAAAGTGCATGACATCAACCTTCGTTCTTTCCCTCACATAACTCTCAAATCATGGCACGGAATGATCCTTCGTGTAATAGTAATCAAATCAGGGCACAAAATGTTTCTTCGTGCATAAATAAACAAAACATGACACAGAATGACCCTTCGTGCAATTATAATCAAAACATGGCACGGAATGACCCTTCGTTCAAATATAATCAAAACATGGCACGGAATGACCCTTCGTGCAATTATAATCAAAACATGACACGGAATGACTCTTCGGGCAAATATAATCAAAGCATGGAAAGGAATGTTCCTTCGTGCAATAATAATCAAAACATGGCACAGAATGTTCATTCGTGCAATAATAATCAAAACATGGCATGAAATGTCCCTTCGTGTATAAATATTCAAAGCATGGCACGGAATGACCCTTCATGCAAATATAATCAAAATATGACATGGAATGACCCTTCGTACAATTATAATCAAAACATGGCACGGAATGACCCTTCGTGAAAATATAATCAAAGCATTGCACGGAATGTCCCTTCGTGCATAAATATTCAAAACACGGCACGGAATGACCCTTTGTGCAAATATAATCAAAACATGTCATGGAATGTTCCTTCGTGCAATAATAATCAAAACATGGCACGGAATGTTACTTCGTGCAATAGTAATAAAAACATGGCACGAAATGACCCTTCGTGCACAATCACTCTTCCTCACCCAAACAACAATCCCAACCAAATGGGGGGGGGGGGNAATTAAACTTCAAATCCCGGCAAGGGAGCAACACCAATAACTTCACATCCCGGCAAGGGATTAATCATATTTCTTTCTATTTTCCTTCATTCCTTACCCAGTAGTCTTTTTATTGTTCGAGCCAACGCTCCAAAGAATTTACAATTCACAATCAATCCTCATACTCCTCATATTACATAGGATTCATCAATTAACATGGAAGAGTCATAATACTATCAGAATAAGTACAAACAAGGACCCACGATCATGCTAGACACTGGTATATAGATACTCGTCACCATGCTTATACATCGTACTCAACATTTAGCAATTAACAAACAACACCCTAATCCTATTCCCTCAAGCCAAAGTTAGATCAAACACTTACCTCGGCCCAAAGAATAGTAATCAATCCTCAAATGGGCGCAATCTAGAATCACCGGGCATAATTTAACTTGAATTAAGAATTTGAGTTTGAGAAATGAGATATGATTGAAGACTTAAAGACTTGAAGACTTCAATTTGAGTTTAAGAAATAAGAGAGATTGATTATTTTGTGAGAAAAATGAAAGAATGAGGGGGTATTTATAGTTAAAAATAGGAAAAAAGTATAATTATAAAAAGTTTGTGGTTAAAACAAAGTCGGGGGAGCGTTAAATGACTATTTTAGAAAGCCCAAAACTATTTTTGCTGGCCAATGGCCAATTTTTAAATGTTGCAATAGCTAAAAAAAATTTTGAATTTTTTTTTAACAAGTAGCTGTTGGGCCCGTTTGAGACCGTTTAGGATCGGTTGAACCAGCCCACTTAGGACCCGGGCCGGGGCCCAAACGGTCCTGGTCCTAACGGGCTTCTTCAATGAACCGACCAACTTGGGCCTCAAGCCCCCCTGATCCGGAGCTTAAACGGGTAGGTTGGTTTAGGCCCACTACCCATATGGGATCGCGGGCCTGGGTCAGGCCCGGGCCTACCCGGCCCACTTGCCACCCTTATTTGCATCGAAACAGCTCAATAGTCTAGTGGTTGACAGTTTCAAGTTTGTTATAAGGGGTCTTGGGTTCAAACTCCCTTGGCACCACAAATTATTTTTTGACTGTTACAGGCCTATTGCTAGAAATAGTGACACCGTTTATATACGCCACTGGGGGAGGGGGTTAGGTTGAAGAAATACTTGAGGTGGTGATTATCGATCTGGGAGTTTTATTCTAAAAAGAATATTTTAAGGATAAAATAGTAAAAAACTTAGTCTAACTTAAAGTGCTTATAAGCTAAAATTTCATAAGTTATAGGTGACCAGCTTATGTCTTTTGGCTTATTTTTGACTTATAGGCACTTCTAACTTTACCAAACACACAAATAAACCGAAAAATACTTATAAGCTAGTTTGACCAACTTATAAGTTTAACCAAACAACCTCTATGCAGAGAGGAAGAGAACACGGGAGCTTTACTTCAGAGCAAATGGACACTCATGAAAATTAATGCTAATTTTGACTCATTTTGATACTGGCCAAAGTTTTGGTCTTATCAAGGGCATTTAACTTTGTAAAAGAAAATTTATCAATTTCAGATCAACAAAATCACTAGTATAATCTATGAAGTTTTCGATAAATCTGCTAACATCTGTTCTTTAAGGGATAAGTTACGCTACATATCCCTATAATATAATTTAACTTCAGATCCAGTTTTGACATTTAAAATTAATTACTTATACTATTAAATATAGTGATAATTCTACATAAATATTAGTTTCAGTTATTTCCTTTTTAGTTCTTACATGGGTACTAAGTGTTTAGATTTGAAAATAGGCACGTCTCTAACTATTACCTAAGTACGGGTAGTTGGTGAAGTAGCCTCCTTTCAAACTTGAATCGGCAAAGTGACCTTCGGGTTTTGATTATTGTAGGAGTAGCCTTCATGCTTAATTAATGGTTAATTAACTAAGCAGGGTAGTTGATGTGAGCACGTGATTTTTGCCTTATTTAAATTACTCCTATAAATTTTTTGAAATTAGGAATTTTCTTTTGTTATTTGATTTCTAGGATTTATTTGCATTTTTATGCTATTTGTGTGTGCATGATAAGTCATATAAAACAAAAATTGCACGAACACTTAGAATTTAATTTTTATATTTTTTAGAGTAAATAATTAGGCTTTTACAAAGATAAGGAAAATAACAAAAATGGTTCCTTGCATTTCTACTTTTAATTGTTAAAGTTTGTCTTAAGTTTTTCTTAAAATTAGGAGTTAGTTAATTTTTGGAATATTAATTAGTATAATTTTAGATTTAAGTTGGGTGTTTTAGTTCTTGATCTTACATTCAATAAAATCAGAAAATTCATAAAAAAAATAATAAGCAAAATACAAAGAACAAACAAAACTAAAATACAAATAAAACAAAAAGAGAGAGAGAGAAAAAGACAAACAAATAAAAGAGGGCTGTTACTAAGAGGCCCGATTTGGGCCATTTGGTTAATTTCATTCAGCCCAAAGACCAAATCCACAAAATACCCAGCCCAGATGCCCATTAACCCGGTCCACCCCATCACAATTGAAACGATGCCGTTTTGACGTAAGGAAATCTGGACCATTCATCTCCCCAATCCAATGGCCCATAATTATTCCTTGATTTTTAATAAAATTGTCCGAAAATCTTAAGAAACCCTAGAACATTTTTCGTCTTCCTCGTACCATCTTGTTCTCTGCCGCCTTCCATCGTCCGCCCCCGGCAGGAAATCGTCTCCACCGGCGGCGAAGCCCCAATCAACCCCAAATTTACACCACAGATACTACTTCACCTCCATTTTCCATATTCGTGGCCCGTTTCTTCCAAATCTCAGTCCATCTTCTCGAATTTCAAATCCAAAATCCAGCCAAAACCTCAATTCACCCAAAGCCCAACTAAATTAACACCATACACTCTCCTTACACCCCTCATCCCAAACTCATAACCCTCAATTTCCGAATCATCTTCGTTCGTGTCAAATCTTAAATCGAAATTTGACCTCAGAACCCTAACTTTTACAAATTGGGGATAAAACGGTTTCCGGGCTATAATAGCCCTTAATTAGGTGTTTTCTCATGGGAAACACCTAATTAAGGATGGTCATAGTCTGATTTTGTCAACAAAGGCCGTCGGATTTGAAGCTTGAGGTGTTTTATTTTATTTGTTTCCTATGTTCTTCGATTCATGATTTTATTCTCTTAGGTTCATTTTGTAATTTGGGTGTTTAATTTCAGTATGCTTGCCATTGATTTTCTTTAGGGTAGTTTAATTTCGTTAATCTCCAAAATTAGTTGAAACCTTTTGTTAATCCATTCATCCATGTTTCTGTTAATTTAGCCATGATTTAGGTTTGTTCATATTAGGTTAGTTTAACTCATAATAGGTCAGTCTTAATTCATAAATGGGTCATTGATTAGTATCTGTTGATTATTAGTTTCCTAATTTTCAGTTCAGTTCCGGGTTAATCCTATTTCATGGATTCTGATCAGTTAATTCAAATGTTAGTTCTGATTCTTTGATGATTCATTTTTAGTGCTTAGTGTAATTAGTCTATTGTTAGTTGATAATTGAATAGTAGTGTGATTAAGGATCAATTTTCAGTCTCAATTAGCATTAATTGGATTCGGTCTTAGACTTTTGGAATTAGTTTAGATATAGCTGAATAACTTAGCCTTCAATTAACCATAGTTGAATTTTAACTAAAGCAAAAGGGGTTTGAGTTGGTTAATAATTTCAAGGAGTAGTCAGGGGTAGTTTGGGCACGGAAAAGGGCTGGTTTGTTAAGACATGATAATTTTAGAACTCAAGTAAGGGTAGTATAGGCATTTCAATGGTGGAAGATAAAGATAGAACACCCTAGGGCCTTCTAGAAGGGAGCCTTAGCGTAAGTTTTAGGATTCTTAGAGTAGTAACTTGGGCAACAAGCCACAAATTCAGGGATTAATCACTAATTTCTGAAATAAAAAAGGGGGGAAAATGAGTAAAACCTTCCAGAACATTCTGCCCATTTTCTTGCCTATAAAAGGCAGCCCTAGTACCTTTATTTACAAGTTTAGACCCTCTGAAAAATTTTCAAAGTTTAGAGCTCCAAACCCCCCCCCCCCGCCCAAAAAAAACTCTCTCTAATTTTCAGATCTGATTTTGAAATTTAAATATTCAAAAACCCAAAAATAATAGAAAACCTTTAGAAAAACTAAAAAAAAAATCAAAATTAATGTTCCATTGAAATTTCCAGTCAACTGTGAGCTTCAGCTTTTGAGTTGAATCACTTAGACTATAGTTTGTTTACTGATACATCCTGGTGATGCCTAGGGGTATTTCGAGTGGTTTTGGGTCTATTTGAGGTTATTTCAGGCTGATTTTGTGGGTTGTTTGGTTTTAGAAGTTGTTCTGGTATCAGTTTGAGTCAATTTAGTTTTCTGCAAGTATATCTGGTTTATTATTGGTGCGATCCTTCTCTGTAAACAATTCTGGGCTGCTCGTTCTATTTTTGAGCTGTTGTTGAGCATCAATCTACTGCTGCTGACTCTCATTTTTCTCTGGTTATTTCACATTCCAGGTACACATTCGAGAACTGGCTTGATGTAGCTCTTTCTATTGGAACCTGGAATAAAAACGAAACTAATTCCCTGATATAGATGTTTAGCCTGTCATGCTTCATAATAGTCATTGTACAATTTGTTCAATTTGTTCACTGTAATAGATTTGGACTGTGTGGGATTGTTTATGTTTTAGGACTGTAGGATTAGTAAATGGATTTGTGTTAATGTGAATTGCTAGGACTATTTCATGCTTTTGTGTTTAGTTTATGGAGACTTGAATCACTTAAGTAGAGTAGACTTTGGACTGTTATTGGCTGTAAGTAATTTAGATTACTTGTCTAGCCTACACGTTCAAAACTGATTATTAATTTGAGTTGTAATATGCACTTGTGTTAGGGACTTACTATATTTTGTATAAAACTAGATCAAAATGAGCTATTAGAGTAACCTTAAATCCAAAGCAGATTGATAGCTTCTTCTCACATGTTTTAATCAGATAATTGGAAAAGCACATTTTGTAAGCTATGCATAAAGACTGCCATTGATACATATCATGAATGAATCAAGTTTCATTTGTAGTGTTTTAATTTGGTCTTTGCAAAATGAACAACTGGAAATGAATCACACTAGAGATGCACACGTAGTTTGGTCTACATGAATTATGTGTCATATAGATGCATTTGAATGTTGAATTAGTAAAATGAAGGTTAATAACAACTAGAAATGATTGTATTATATTCAGAAGGTAAAACTTGATTTCTAGCACTAGGCTTCGTTTCAAATTTTGTTTCTGGGCCAAGTATTAGGCCATTTCCATTGGTTTCATGGGTTTCAGCCCATCGAGCCTGATGGATTTAATGAGTGCCTGGGTTGATTGGGTTGGCTTTGAAGCCCACCTTGCTAAAAACTGTCCCTGGGCTGCCTCTGCTAATTTTTAATTAACAATACCTTTTAATTAGGGCCTTTCTTTATTCTTAGAAATAAAAAATAAAAAATCATAGTTCGTTTTGGATTGGACCTTTAAATAAAATGAGACGAGCCTCGCCAAATAAAATACAAAATTGCGGGGCCCTCAATAAATGTTTGTGATAAAATCCTTAGAACTCGGGATGGGCCGTCTAGTAAATTTCGCGGCCCTCCCCAAAGATAATAACGCGTTAGTCACTTTAGGCGCGCTTTTAATAATTCACCTTCTTAAACTCGGGTGCGCATTTATGCGACCCAAATTCAAATCTCAACGGAGTCAAAATGTGTCAACAATCACGAGTGCATTGATGTGATGTGGTTTAAGACGCGTTTTCACGACATTGTAATTCTCTTTAAAAATAGTAACAAAAGCGGTTTAAAGTTAAAAAAAACACATAAGTTATAACATGTATTAAAATCAGATACTTAGCCATTTACAATAATTTAAGCGACCGTGCTAGAACCACGGGATCCGGGGGTGCCTAACACCTTCCCTCGGGTCAACAGAATTCCTTCCTTAGAATTTTTGGTTCGCAGAGTCCAATTGGGAAGTCGAAAATTTTTCTCGGTTCGGGATTCAAGATAAACCGGTGACTTGGGACACTAAAATCCAAATATTTCCCAAGTGGTGACTCTAAATAAATAGTCCCGATCCGGATAATGTCACTTTAAATGGAAAAACTTCCTTATACATTATCCTTCGGGGTAGTGTTTAAAAAGGAGGTGTGACATTTGGTGAGATGACCTCCTTTCAAACTTGAATTGGCAAAGTGACCTTCGGGTTTTGATTATTGTAGGAGTAGCCTTCATGCTTACTTAATGGTTAAGTGGGATTATAAAGTGAAGGGGGAAAGTTCAGTGTTTATCCCTAAAGTTTTAGCTATTACACTTTGACCATAACCTATATAATTCTAATATTATCATATTTTTTTTAAAAAGAAGAAAATTTCATCCCCTCCTGCCTCATCTGCCACCCCAATTTCCATTTCCCACGGTTGATTCCTCCATCGAAGCTTGTTTTTCTTGCATTCAACATACAAAGGTCGTCTCCCTTCTTCCCCATTCCTCTCAAAGCTTCATTCTTTTGATTTATTATTTACTTTGAATAAATCGAAAAATGGAAGGGGATGGGGGGGAGGGGGGTTTCGGATCTGTTGAATTTGGGAAAGAAATTGGTGGTACATTGGATTGATAATTCATTACAGGTGGTATATTGAGTACCTCCTTCATCTGATAAGTGTTTTCATCTCATATTATTCGTCATTGTTAATTTGGGTTTTCACAAAAAAGTATTGCACAGTGCTCGACCACTACTGTACAATAGATCACTGTTAGAATGGACTATTGGTTCATAATAGACTGATGGGAGATTATATATTAGTATACGGTCTATATTTATGTGAATGGTTTAAGGTTCCGACTAGTTGGAATTGGAATTCCTATACAAAGGTTGTCACGACCCAAAATTCACTAAGGGTCGTGATGGCGCTTGACACCGCTATCAAGCAAGCCATCCAAAAATACTTAATTAAGTTCTCGTTCTAAATATTTCCGAAACTACTTCTTTAATACATTTAACAATACATCATAATTTTCTCTGAAGAAATAATGAGACATTTAATAACCTTTCTAATGTTTCTGAATAAAACCCATGAAAATTCTCAGAACCCGATGTCACAAGTGCTTGAGCAATTTCTAAGAAAACCGAATAAAGTACAACAGCTATCCGGAATACAATTGGACAGAAAATAAATAGAATCCTGAGAAAGACTATATTAGCTGCGGGTCGCCTCGAAGAAATACAGTTCACCTAGTCCCCGTGCCAACCATGCTGCTACGTCCACTCGGTCACTAGAGGTGCATATGCATGTACAACAAATATGCACAAAGTGTAGTATGAGTACGAAAACAACGTGCACTTAATGAGTATCCCGTCTAATCTCGAATAAGTAAAGACGAGATGGTCGACTTTGACACTTATTAGAGGTCCAATAATAATATATTATTAATGTGAATAATAATGAATTTATTAAGAATGACGGTAATTTCAAATAAGTCACGAACAGGTAAAAGATTCTTTTTATGCTGAAGGTCCCCGAATTCATAATCCATTAGTTTTCCATTATATCAAGTCGGGGAGAGAAAATATCAATCACAAATAATCTCAAGGAAAGCAATACAAGCATGCACAAAACATGCCGAGACATACGACCCGATCCAACAGAAAATAAACTGTGCACTGCCGAGGGTCGAACGACGCGAACCATAGATGTATCTATTACCCCGCTTGTGAATCATACATGTGACGCGGTCAATTATAAATAAACACAACAATCAGTTAATCAAGAATTCATCAGGGAACAATTATCTAAAGAAAAGTCAATTCTCTTTTAACAATTCAAGAAAATGAAATTTAATCTTTTTTTTAGAAATTTATTAACTAATTCGATGTGATTTAAGCAATTCAAACCGTTAATAAGATTACAAATATTCCAAGTATCCCATGCTTTTGGGTCCTAGACTACCCGAAATTAAACATAATAGTAGCTACGCACGGACTCTTGTCATCTCGTGCATACGTAGCCCCCACAAATAGGAGCACATATCCAATTAATTCACCTATGGGGACAATTCCCTCTTACAAGGTTAGAGAGGAGACTCACCTCACTCTGGAGATCTATAACCGGCATTCCACACCTTCCCGAAGACTTGAATCGATGCTAAATACTCCAAAACTAGCCAATGATTATGCAAATTCATTAATATATGATAAACTACTCATATTAATCCAATTTATAACAATTCCTAACCCCGATCGGAAAGTTGATGAAAAATCCCTCGGGCCCACGTGCCCGAATTTCCAAAATTTTCGAAGAATAAGTTTACCCATAGCCTCACGAACTCAAATATATAATTTTCTCTAAATTCCATACCCAAAATCGTGGTCAAATTCCAAGAATATAAATTTCTATGACTTTCTACCAAAACCCCAAATTTCTACCCATTTAGATACCTAAATCTATACATAATCGATGTATTTAACTTAAGATGAATGGGATTAACTTACTCTTATCGTTGATGATGAAAAATCCCACTTGAAGCTCTCCCAAAATCGCCCAAGCCAAGAAAATATGAGAGAAAATGGCCAAATCCCGATTTTTAAAAAACTTCTCTGCCTCCAGCACTTTCCGCACTTGCGGTCCCTCGATTGCTTCTGCGGTTCCGCAGGTGCAGCCCCACTACCGCATCTGCGGTCCTTCCCAGGCTGCCCTTATTTTTTTCGCTTCAGCATCTTCTCCACCGCAGGTGCGGTCCTGCATCTGCGGTAAAATGACCGCATCTGCGGTCCCTTCTCTTCCAGTCCAAAACCGCATCTGCGGCTCCGCACCTACGGCCCGATTCTCGCAGGTGCGGTTATGACAGCAACCAGCAAGTCCAGCCTTCCAAAAATTCAATTTTCGATCCGTTAACCACCCGAAATCCACCCGAGGCCCTCGGACCCCAACCAATCATGCCAACCAGCCCCAAAACACATTACAGACTTGCTCGAGGCCTCAAATCATATCAAACAACATTAAAACCACGAATCAACCTCCAATCCAAAGTGTATGGACTTTAGAATTTCAAACTTCTACTTTTGATATTTAAACCAATCAAATTACGTCCGATTGACTTCAAATTTTGCACACAAGTCATATTCGATATTATGGACCTACTCCAACTTTTGGAATTAGATTCCGACCCCGATATCAAAAGTCCACTTTCGGTCAAACTTCTCAAAAACCTTTAAATTTCTATCTTTAGTCAAATGACTCCAAAATAACCCAGAGACCTCCGAATTCAGTTTCCATCGCGCTCCCAGCTCCAGAATCACCATACGGATCTAGTCCCAGACTTAGAATTCCAAACGGACATCGATAACACTGAAATGCACTTCAAGCCGAACGATGAAATTTTTTCCAGAATGCTAACTTCCACTATAGGCGCCAAAACGCTCTTGGGTCATCCAAAACCCGACATGAGCATACGCCCAAGGCCGAAATCATCATACGAACCTACTGGAACCTTCAGATCCCGATTCTAAGGTCGTTTACTTAAAAATCCAACCCTAGTTAATTCTTACAACTTAAGGCTTTTGAAATGAGAATTTTCTTTCTGAATCAATTCCAAACTTCCCGAAATTTAATTCTGATCATGCGTACAAGTCATATTTCCTGAAATGAAGCTGCTCATGGCCTCAAACCGCTGAACGATGCGCTAGAGCTCAAGTCGACCGGTTGGGTCGTTAAATTCTCTCCCACTTAAACATACGTTCGTCCTCGAATGTGCTAAGAACTGCGCTAGAGTTGTCTGAAATCACTGTTTAATGCCTCGAGTACCTACCCATGCTACCAGAACTCAGCTGGGCACCCTAGCCCAATAAATTTGAAGATATCCTTTTTCCCTTAGTAAAATAAGCCTTAGAGCCCAATTCCCTCATCTGAAATTCTCTGCCAGGCCTGTTTCCAACATACGTTCACCATATCAATAACTACACGCAGCCCCAACACCCGACTGTATACCTTAGCTAAATTCACAACTTGCACCACTTTACTCACAGGACCACAATAACATTCTCTGATCAAATTAATCGAAATTCCACGAATCCGATGCCCTAATTGCACTTTATGACCTACATAGGTCTTGCTCTAATTCTTACAATACCTCCATGACGGAAGAGATG
This sequence comes from Nicotiana glauca, assembly GCA_026770625.1. NCBI lineage: Eukaryota > Viridiplantae > Streptophyta > Magnoliopsida > Solanales > Solanaceae > Nicotiana > Nicotiana glauca. Next base: position 42,232 of record MU670419.1, read on the forward strand.
TGTAGAAATTCGTAATCGACTGCTGAATTAACAAATCATTGGGTCTACACTCTTGACAAGAACTATCACTTCATTCTAAACCAAATAATGGTCTTAGCTCCTTAATATACTTCATATAGTCAGATTGCACTGATCCTAAATCCAATAATCTCATCTTACCTAGTACAAACGGCTCAGGCAATAAGCCACCCCGGACATGATCAAAAGTCTCATATAACGCCACAATATGCCAATAGGCTACCAATTCGAACACGTTACAAAAGGAAAATGAATTCTGATGAGGAAATTCAATTACCCCGCTCGCGAATCATATATGTGATGCGAGCAACATACTAAATAGACACCTCGCTCGCCAATCATACATGCGACGCGGGCTCACAGCTAATACGAGCTTTCCTCAGAAAAATAGGAAATGAAACACATAAAATCAAATATAGGGAACTGTGCTCAACATCACACTGTTGCGGTGTGCAACCAGATCCACACATAGAACTCACATAAGATGATATACATCGAGCTAAATTGCTCATTACAGCAAGATACCGAATATCGGTCACGAGCACGCTAGGTGCATAATACCATCCCTAGGGGAGACATATAGTGCCATGATGTGACGACTCGGCCCGTCGTCACGTGAGTTACCACCCCATTCCCCCACAATATGTTTCTCTATGTTTCAATATCAGTAATTGAGGTGATCGGGTAGAATTGGATTGGTTTTAGATGGAAATGAGACTCTTACCTCTTAAAGAGAAGCTTGTTTTGGAAAAGTCAACCGGAAGTTGACTATTTAGTTAGAGGGTTTGGTTGTGAATTCCGGTGATTTGGTTAGCTTTGGGGGATGATTTGTGACTTAGGAATGCAATCAGAATTGAATTTGGATGTCCGGTGTAGAATTAGGCTTAAAATGGCGAAGTTAGTATTTTGGCGAATTCCGATTGATAGGCGAGATTTTGATCCGGGGACCGAAATGGGATTTGAGAGTTGCATTAGCTTCATTAAGTGATTTTGGATATGTTTGCAAATTTTCAGGTCATTCGAACGTCGTTTGGTTGGGTTTTTGATTGAAAGTGCATTGCGGAAGTTTTGAAGAAACTTAGGCTTCAATTCGATGTGATTTAATGGTTTTAGCATTTTTTGATGTGTTTTGAGGATTTGATAAAGTTTGAATGATGTTTTAAGAAGTGTTGGTAACTTTGGTTGAGGTCCCGGGGGCCTCGAGGTAATTTCGGATGGCTAACGGGATGAAATCTCAAGTTGAGAAGTGGCAGATCTTGCTGGTATCTGGTATGAGCGCTTCTGCGGAAATGGACCGCAGAAGCGGCTCCGCGAAAGCATGAGGTTGATCTCATAAGCGGTCTGATGTAGAGCTGGGTAGTTCCGCAGAAGCGGAACTCTTTTCGCCTAAGTGAGTACGCAGAAGCGGACGTGAGGTCGCAGAAGCGGTTTGTCCTGGAGATAAGGAATCCGCAGAAGTGGAAATGATTGTTGCAGAAGCGGCTGATAGGGTTTTAATTAAAAACTTCATAAGCGGAGTTATGGCCGCAGAAGCGGTCCCGTATAAGCTGTAGTGGGACCGCAGAAGTGAAAAGAGCTGTTGGCAGAAGGGTTTAAAGGTTTTATTTCATCCGCGAGCTCAACCATTTTTCCACCATTGTTGAGCGAGCTTGAGAGCTATTGACGGGATTTTTACAGAGTTTTGACTGAGAATCGATCAGAGGTAAGTTCTATGGTCTAGAAACATCATTTTATTGAAGAATCTACCTTTAATTCATGGAAATTGGAGTAAAAATTGGAAGAACTAGGGCTTGGTTTTTGGAATGTAAATTTGGACTTTGAAGGGGAATTTGAACTCCTATTTTGATGAATTTGATATGTATAGACTCGTGGCAAGACGAGGAATCCGGTGATGTGAATTTCGTAATTTTTAGATAAGTGGGCCCGGGGCTCAGGTTTTGCCAACTTCATGATTTTTGTTATTTTTTGAGTCTTTTCAATTGGGTTATGATTCATTAGCCTATTGTGACATATTGCTTGTGGTTTTGGTCAGATTCGACGCGCAAGGAGGTCGATTCGAGGGGAAATGGTTTGGCGAGCTAGACTCTTGGCCGGCTAGAGGTGAGTAATGACTTTAAATGATGTCATGAGGGTTTGAGACCCCGAATTTGCACAACTTGGTGCTGTGTTGAGATGAGACACGCGCTAAATGATGAGCGCGGAGTCACGTATTATTGGGGATTGTGACATTGGTCCAGTCCGGATGATATTTTACCGCGTATTAGCTATGATTGTTGTTTTTCACTATGAATTGGGCTTATTGCCATGTTTGGACTCCTTATGAACTATCACCACTGATTTCCTCACTATTTGAAATATTATTTGAAATCAGTCCAGGTGATTTATATTGTTTCATGAACTCAGTTATATTTTACTCAAACTTGGAGTTTTTAATTGATGTTTGAACTATTATTTGAGTTGAGTAATATTGTTTACTGATGCCCGAGGGGCTTTTGGTTATTTTTGGACAAATTGAGGACGAGGGCCATATGTGAGGATATGATGAGTGATGTGAGGAGGCTTTCATGCCTCGAGTGATATGCGAGGAGGCTTGTAGGCCTCGAGTGATGATGTGAGGAGGCTTTCAGGCCTCGAGCGATATGTGAGGAGGCTTTCAGGCCTAGAGTGTATTGTGAGCAGGCTTTCAGGCCTCATATTGATATGTTCAGACTTTCAGGCCTTGTTGATAGCGCTTGGGGGGCTGATGTTGTACTGTGTGATTGATACGGAGCCCGCGGGGCTGATACTATACTGAGAGTTTGATATGGCGCCCGAGGGGCAGGTTCCTGAGCATTTCTTATTGATTGAGAATAATTGTTTTTAACTGTTTCAAAGAGATTACTTACTGTATTTCACTGGTTTCTACTGTTTATCTGATTTTACTGCTTGAGATAGCATTAATTGTGTCTGTGTGGATTTTTTTGTTCTCAAACATTATTTATTTTTATTACTCACTGGATCGAAGTACTCACATTACTCCCTGCACCGTGTGTGCAGATACATGTATAGCAGAGTTCGTTCCAGAGCGCTGATTTTCATCCAGACCAGGCGGACCCGGAGAGACGAGGTAATTGTCAGTGTCCATAGCCCCCGTTTCTTCCTTATCTTTTGTACTTCATCTATCTTCGGACTATGTTCTTAGAAACAGTTTTGTAGTAGTTATTAAACTCTGTAGTAGCTCATGACTTGTGCATCCCGATTGCGGGCTGGATCTGGGTTGGCTTTCTTGTTATCGCAGTTATGACCGTATTGCTGGTTATGATATTCCTGCTTTAAGTTTATTTATGATTAATAACTGCCAGATATTTGAGGAGTTAAATGTTCTATTGGCTGGCTTCGTCTTCACGAGATGCGCCATCACGACCAAGTGGGTTTGGGTCGTGACACATAAGCTACAACTCAAGCACAACTAAGGTGCGATATACAATCTGAATCTCAAGAGCCATTTTGCTCATATAACATCATTTCTACGCAGATCCTTAACGCATAAGCAATTTCTTAAGCCGTCTCACAACTCACACGGTGCAATAATACATGAATTATCTGACAACGAAATAACAACATGACTACTCCTCCATAAGGAGTGCATTACTGAAATGAACACGTTTGGCATGATATAGAGCCCATATTGACATTTGAATCCATCCACCGACCTCAAGCTGATTCTGGTCGCACTGACTAGGCTAATAACCTTTCCAAGGTCCATAATAACTCTCCTTTCTTTCATAACGCATAAGAACAACCATCATAACCGAAGAAATCCTCCACAGTCCACAACTTAATAAATCAAATGCCCTCCAGCAATCAATTCCAAAATCAACAATATCGCCACAATCCTCCTACCTGGTTTAACTCCCCAACCAATCAAGTGACTACATGCCTTACTTATACAACATTCCAATAGGGCACAATCCCACAACCATCCGTAATACATAACAGGTCTGCACATCCAACCCACCGGCCGCAGTAACGCTAAAAGCAATCAAGAATCCTTTGCCATAATACAAAGTAAAAACATCGATCTCAGATGACGTTGAAGGCAATACCAACTTACTTTAAACCTTTACTATACTTTCCTGCTCATCCAAGCTCGTGACATCCTTGTTAACACTGAACTGCAACATTGATCCTTACTTCAAATTCCATATCACTCACTACACCCAACACACAGATATACAATAGAACACGATTCCATCATAACTCCGGGACCATCAATAGATTAACACTTCATCGAATAAAATCTTTCCACTTAACTCACTCTAGGAGAACCATTGCGACACACAGGTGAATTTTCATAGCCGTAGAATACGCCAAATCTCTAAGTAGTGATCTGAAGCCACCATAGCCTTTCCGGGACCCGCCTACACATAACAGGACATAATAGTAGAATACTTCTGAATAACATCAATTCGGCGGCCGACCAGCCTCACACGTACCACATCAAATCACTTGCATAACTTGGTCGCGCTGAACGAACTGATCACTGCCACCAATACACCAATTCAACTATGAATAATAAATCTATTTTCTTCCAATTTATCTTTGATTGCCTTAGAGATAATAATAACTCCCTTCAATATATAACATACTCCATCCGCACTCATCCTGATTGACCTTCAGTCATGAGACCATGCTCTCTGAAACCCCACGAACCATTTCATACCTCCCGAATGCTACACTGCAAGTCATAACATCATAGAACATTCTGTGTCCCATCTCATAAGCTGCTACCAAGCTTCATTCTTAACCGTACGTAGAGGCTCAAAATTACTAGGCACTATGCTTTTCCCCTTTGAATCTACTAGGACCGTTGTTGAGAGCCATCCGCTCTGACTTGGCCCCGAATCTAATCAATTCTATAAATCTTCTACCACATGAATAACCTCTCGACGAAGCACCGACAGAATCATTTCCTTGAAACCCACCTGTACAAGGCATAAATCCTGAATCCTTCCCTAGGTCTAAACATGAGCGAATAAGACCAACCTTAGCACGCCCCTAACAGTTCATTTGCTCACTTTACCACTTTATGTCCCTTTTCCTGTAGCTGAAGAAACCCTCTATATGCTAATAATTAGAAACCTCGCAAGTAGTTAACCAGGCAATCCTTAATCACAGGTGGTGGGACTCTCCCACTTAGCTTGAAGCCATTATAACATAAATTTTGGAATTCACCGGGATCCTTTATCTCTTATTGACATAACCTTGCACGATCAACCACCCAAATTCCTATAATCTTTCTGTAAAAGCCCTTTCTATACTCTAAATCATCAACCATATTCGCACGACCAATATCTTTACTGTATAAGCAATAGAATTCTTCGAAGAAGCCTCACCAATCACGCGATCACTAACCTGCTCACAGGGAATAACCCACCCGTGGAAATCACTTCCTGACATCTTTCAACGTTGCTGCACGGGGTACCATCACTACGACATCAACAACCCATCCTGAGTCCGGGCTCACTCTCCAACTGCATAAGTCCATTCACCCCTCGTGGACATCAATTAAATGTGCGGAAACATCCTTCCGATTCATGTTATGGTTGTATCTTTCTCTATTTCTAGCAGCCCCTTTCCGTTATATCAAAATCTCCGGCCGCATGATAGCCCATACTCGAAATTAATCTGTAGGACCAAATCACCAATCACTAAAATTCCCAAATCACTCCAAAATCTCTCACTTTGGCGAAACTCACCCCTTTAGTCGACTACTCGACCTTTGCTTCTTATATCTAGCCTTCTAGAAATTTTACCGCCTGACACGCCTCACATGCCCATTCTTGTTTGTTGCTGCTCAGCTGCTGCCTAAAATAAAATCTATCTATGTGGCACTTGAACCTACAATTGCTGCTAACTTTACACCTTTCAGAAGATCATCTTCCTCATACCGTCGACATTAAAAACACTGATTCAACCCTGAACTACCGCACCCTACAATATCTGACAACCACATTTTCAATGCTATTTCACAATAGCTTGCCCCAAAGGAGAATTGTAGAAGATCATAACACCGGGAAACTTAGTACGTTCAATTAGGACAACAGCACCCCATCATAGAAGAAAGCTCCACCACGCTCACAAATACCAAGTCTCCTTACTCCACCAGCCCACATCTGACCATTCTTAGTCCGATTGCCTTTCCCCTGCCGGGAATAAAATACTGAATCTCTAGATTATGCACTGAATAAACCTCCCTTCAAGTCATTTACTGCCCCGACACGTAGGCAAATGTCCTACTATTATATCAATACTGCGGAACAATAGATTATAGCATCATGGCAACTTGTGCCTAGCCTCAGAGCTCTCAGAAGTATCGCTACTGAGCTGAAATGACAGAATATCCTTCCATAAGGTGACGATAATAGCTCATACAACTATACAAGGAGAAACACCCTGCACTGCATCGATAGTACCATAACAATTCTTCAATTCTCGATTTATAAGAAATGGTTAGCATCACACAAGATTGAATAGGAAGGAACTAAAGGCATAAGCCTCCATGAATCAAATTCCACGGTGAGGAATCAAGAAGGGAAGTACTCCTAACAGTCCTGCAACCTCCTGAGGATAAGTACAGACATCTCCGTACCAATCTGCGAGACTCTACTAGACTTGCTCATGACTCGTGAGACCCTAGGAACCTAGTGCTCTAATACCATGTTGTCACGACCCAAAATCCATTAAGGGTCGTGGTGGAGCTGGACACTGCTGTCAGGCAAGCCAACCAAAAATACTTAATTAAGTTCTCGTTCTAAATATTTCCGAAACCACTTCTTTTATACATTTAACAATACATAATAATTTTCTCTAAAGAAATAATGAGACATTGAACAACCTTTTTAATGTTTCTGAATAAAACCCATGAACATTCCAGAACCCGGTGTCATGAGTGCATGAACAATTTCTAAGAAAACCAAACAAAGTACAACAGCTGTCCGGAATAAAATTGGACAAAAAATAAATAGAATCCTGAGAGAGACTATAATAGCTACGGGTCGCCTCGAGGAAATACAGCTCACCTAGTCCCCGTGCCAACCATGCTGCTATGCCCACTCGACCACTAGAGGTGCATATGCCCGTGCAAAAAAAAATGCACAGAAGTGTATTATGAGTACGAACACAACATGTACACAATGAATATCCCGTCTAATCTCAAAGAAGTAGAGACGAGATGTTCGACTTTGACACTTACTAGAGGTCGAATAATAATATATTATTAATGCGAATAATCATGGATTTATTAATAATGACAGTATTTCAAATAAGTCACGAATAGGTAAAAGTTCCTTTTTATGCTGAAGGTCCCCGGATTCATAATCCATTAGTTTTCAATTATCTCAAGTCGGGGAGAGCAAATATCAATCTCAAATAATCTCAAGGCAAGCAATACAAGCAGGCACAAATCATGCCGAGGCGTACGACCCGATCCAACTTAAAATAAACAGTGTATTTCCGAGGGTCGAACGACGCGAACCATAAATGCATCTATTACCCCGCTCGCGAATCATATATGCGATACGATCAAATATAAATAAACACAACAATCAGTCAATCAAGAATTCATCAGGGAACAATTATCCAAAGAAAAGCCAATTCTCTTTTAATAATTCAAGAAAATAAAGTTTAATCTTTTTTTTTAGAAATTTATTTACTATTTCGATGTGATTTAAGCAATTCAAACCATCAATAAGATTACAGATATTCCAAGTATAGCATGCTTTTGGGTCATAGACTACCCGGACTTAAACATAACAGTAGTTACGCACAGACTCTCGTCACCTCGTGCATACGTAGCCTCCACAAATAGGAGCACATATCCAATTAATTCACCTATGGGGACAATTCCCTCTTACAAGGTTAGAGAAGAGACTCACCTCATTCCGGAGAATCGTAACCGGCATTCCACGCCCTCCCGAAGACTTGAATCGATGCTGAATACTCCAAAAATAGCCAATGATTATGCGAATTCATTAATATACGATAAACTACTCATATTAATCCAATTTATAATAATTCCTAACCTCGATCGGAAAGTTGACGAAAATGCCTTCCGGCCCACTTGCCCGGATTTCCAAATGTTTTAAAAAATAAGTTTACCCATAGCCTCACGAACTCAAATATATAATTTTCTCTAAATTCCATACCCAAAATCGTGGTCAAATTCCAAGAATATAAATTTCTAGGTCTTTCTACCAAAACCCCAAATTTCTACCAATTTACATACTAAAATCTATACATATCGATGTATTTAACTCAAGATGGATGGGATTAGCTTACCTTATCGTTGATGATGAAAAATCCCGCTTGAAGCTCTCCCAAAATCGCCCAAACCAAGAAAATATGAGAGAAAATGGCCAAATCCCGATTTTTAGAACACCTCTCTGCCTCCAGCACTTTCCGCACCTACAGTCCCTCGACCGCTTCTATGGTTCTGCAGGTGCGGCCCCACTACCGCATCTGCAGTCCTTCCCAGGCTGCCATTTTTTTCCGCTTCTGCGTCTTTTCCACCGTAGGTGCGGTCCCGCATCTGCGGAAAAATGGCCGCATCTACGGTCCCTTATCTTCCAGTTCAAAGCTGCTTTTGCGGCTTCTTTGGCCACTTCTGTGGCTCTGTTCCTACGGCCCAATTCTCGCAAGTGCGGTTATGACAGCAACAACAAATCCAGCCTTCCAAAAATTTCATTTTCGATCCGTTAACCACCTGAAATCCACTCGAGGCCCCCGGGACCCCAACCAATCATACCAACCAGTTTCAAAACACATTATAGACTTGCTCGAGGCCTCAAATCATATCAAATAATGCTAAAACCATGAATCAACCTCCAATCCAAGCTTTATGAACTTTAGAATTTCAAACTTTTACATTCGATGTTTAAACCTATCAAATCACGTCCGATTGACTTCAAACACACAAGTCATATTCGACATTACGCACCTACTCCAACTTTCGAAATTTGATTCTGACTCCAATATCAAAAGTTCACTTCTGGTCAAACTTCTCAAAAACCTTCAATTTTCTATCTTTAGATAAATGACTCCAAAATGACCCACGGACCTCCGAATTCACTTCCGATCGCGCTCCCAGCTCTAGAATCACCATACGGAGCTACTACTAGACTTGGAATTCCAAATGGATATCGATAAGAGTGAAATGCACTTTGAGCCAAACTTATGAAATTTCTTCAAAAATACTAACTTCCACTATAGGCACCAAAATGCTCCCAAGTCATCCAAAACCCGACACGGGCATACGCCTAAGTTCGAAATCATTATACAAACCTGTTGGAACCTTAAGATTCTGATTCTAAGGTCATTTACTTAAAAATCCAACCCTAGTTAATTCTTACAACTTAAGGCTTCTAAAATGAGAACTCACTTTCTGAATCAACTCCGAACTTCCTGAAATTCAATTTCGACCTCGCGTACAAGTCATATTTTTTGAATGAAGTTGCTCATGGCCTTAAACTGCTGAACGACGTGCTAGAGCTCAAAACAACCGGTCTGGTCAGTACAAAGGTTACAATACCTAGTTGTATACTAGCAATTGTAGACTTGACGAATTTGTTGATGTCATCATTAAACGTGGAAAACTAATATGTTCCCCAAGGAATATTACATATATGTTTAGCTCTGCACCGAAGAGGGACAAGATTCCTCCTTCATTCATTAAGAATTAAAATGATTTGCAATCGTACCTCCTTGATGTTACATTTGATGCCATGAGGTCTTGTTTGAAGATATTTGTGGCTGAAAATGAGTTTGAAGAAGGGGAAAAAGTTCCTGTTGAAAGATCTCATCAAGGTTCAAATGTTGCAGCTGCACCACCACCACCACCACCACCATCACCAACATAGACACCAATTTTAGAAGAGGAGGAAAGAATGCTGAAAGATGGCTTCAGTGGATTTAATGATGACTTGCATCATTTTACTGACAATGAATGAACTCGTATGGTGTAGAAGACGTAGATGGAGAGGAAGATCTCCTAGATATTTTCAGTCGGGCAACTCGAAATTAAGGCTTGATGGACTCATTATCTACAAAAAACAGCCACCCTGATGGTACATGCTTTTTCCTTGGGAAATGTTTTGTCAACAAATTGGATCTAATAAAACATTTGGAGATTGCTTATGTGAAAATGCATTTTTTCGTTTTGTATGAGGAAGATCAGTAGTAAGTTAACTTTAGTGGCACGCCGAGATGTGAGTTGCCCGCAGAAGGTACGAACTCTAAAGTAGGAGAGTTCTTATAGGTTTATATTACCAAGTGTCATAGCGGGCACATATACGAGGTACAACACACATCAAGTTGTTGTCCTAACGCGTCTTCAAAGACTTTGGGTGCATATTACAAGGAATGGTATGTTAATGGCAAAGGCCCATCTCCATCAGATTTGAATGATGCTATTTTTGTAGATTTTAATCAAAATCTTACTTATTGGAAGAGTTGGAAGGTAGGTGAAATAGATAAGGCTATGATCAGGGGTACTCAAGAAGAGAGGTATGCTTTGTTGGAAGCGTATCACTATGTTATATTGTCCTATAATGAAGGAAGTAATGTTGATTTGAAGGTTGATGATAAATTGCATTTTAGATATTTTTTCTTATCTGTTGGAGCTTTCATTAAGAGATTCGCTCATATGAGAAAGGTTATTGATGTTGATGGGACATTTCTAAGTGGGACATATGAAGGCTACGTGTTGTCTGTTGGGACACAAGATACAAAGAATCACATTTATTCAATTGTGTTATATGTAGTCGATAAAGAGTGCAATGATTCTTAGACCTACTTTTTTGAACAGTTGCAGCACATTGTTAATGACGGTGATAAATTGTGCATTATCTCTAATCGGTATCTGTCTATTGGGAATGACTTCAAAAATGTTTTTACTGTTGCATCATGGTTTTTGCATGTGTCATATTGCTAAAAATATGCGCAAGAGGTTTCATTGTGAAATTTTTATTAAGGATTTCTTTTTTGCTGCACAGTCGTACAGTACTGAGTCATTCATTGAGCAATTGTGTGATAAAAGTAGGGAAGTAGCCAACTGCCTCACGTATGAAATTGGGTTCTAAAAGTGGAGCATGGCCTTCTTTCTGGGAAACCGATATAATGTGTGACAACAAACATTTCAGAATCGCTTAATGCAATACTTAAGGATCAAAGAGACTTCCCGATCATTGGCCTATTCAATCATGTTATTTGAAAGTTTGCAGAAAAATTCGAGGAGCGACGTAATGAAATGAAAAATATTTTGAACCTCTTTTTTCTGTGAAAAGAAGATTAGGAATAATATGGTTGTCAGTGAAATGTTTCGGGTGCATCAACTAGAGAATAACCAGTTTAGTATCGTTGGGCACAATAGGGATGAAGTACTTGATCTAGATTTTAACACATGTTCTTATTATCAGTTTTATTTGGAAAAAATACTGTAATGACCCGACCAATTATTTTAAAAATTTATGTTATGTTCGATGGATTAGGTCTTGAGCAACTTTGTATTGTGTATTATGACAAGCATGTGTGTTCAAGTTCGGATTTTGAATGATTCAGGATCAATTTGGAAGAAGGATTCTTGTTTTAGAAGCTTAAACGGTAAGAGTTGACAAGAGTTTGACTTTTGTGTAGAGTCTCCGAGATGGAATTATCAAATAACTTTGTATGGTAATTTTGGACCTAGGCGTGAATCCGTTTTTGGATTTGGAGGGCCGTAGGATAATTTGAAGCATTTTGGAAAAAATTGGAAAGTTGAAGTTTTGAAAGGTTAAGAGGTTTGACCGGGAGTTGACTTCGTTGATATGGGTCTTGGGTTGCGATTCCAAGAGTTGGATTAGCTCTGCTATGCCATTTGAGACTTGCATGAAAAATTTGGCATCATTCCGGGTTGATTTAATATGTTTCGCGCGAGTTATAGAAGTTGAAAGTTCAAAAATTCATTAAGTTCAATTTGAGGTGAAATTCATAGTTTTGATGTTGTTTGATGTGATTTGAGGCCTCGTGCAGGTCCACATTATATTTTGGTACTTATTAGTATGTTTGGATGTGGTCCCGAGGGGCTCGGGTGAGTTTTGAAAGGTTTAGGTTGTGTTGCGCTCGTTTTTTATGTTTTGACTTCGTTTCTTCAAGCATAAATGGTACCATATTAAGAAAATAGGATTACATTTCTGTTTCTATTGAATCATTAGATCCATATTATAATTACGGAGCCATAACAAAAAGAATCGTCGAATTTGAATATCGTATGAGAAAGTTATGCTCATTTTACTGTCGGAGATGAGATCTGGTGCTGGTGCTTCGCAGATGTGAAGTTAGGTCCACATCTGCGGCCTTGCAGGTGTCAAAAAATTGTCCACAAAATGGAAATTACAGCTGGAAATGGGCAGGTAAGGATTTTTTGTCGCAAAAGCTAAAATCCCTGAGTATAAAAAAATTAGACCGTATTATTTTGGTATTTTGAGCATATCTTGAGTTCAAGAGCTTCAATTGAGGTGATTTTCAAAACGATCTTCTCGTATTTTCATGGGGGGTCAGCAACTAACTATAATTTTAGTATTTTATTATGATTACATGAGTTTATTTTTGAATTAATCTATATTTTGATTGGAGAATTAAGGGGTTTTATCAAAAACTTTTCTACAAAGAATAATTGGGTTTTGAACATCGTTTCGGAGTTGGAATTGGATGAAATTAGTATGGTTGGACTCGTAATTGAATGGGTATTCAAATTTTGTGAATTTTGTTGGGTTCCGATGTGCGGTCCTGGGGGTAAACATTTGGGTTGATTTTTAGTTTTTGATAAAGATTAAAGCATTATTATCCGAAATAGTTTCTTATAAGTTTTATTTATGCTTTGAAGTTATTTTGGCTAGATTTGAGCCGTCCGGAGGTTTTCAATCGATAAGTTTAGTTTAGAGTAGCGGTCTAACTTCTTTATGGTAAGTATCTTGCCTAACTTTGTATTGGGGAACTAACCCTTAGGATTTGAGTCTTTGGTGCTAATTGTGTCATGTGAATCCGTGTATGCGAGGTGACGAGTACGTGATTGGGCTTATTTGTGGGAATTTGACCATTTAAGTCTCTGTGTTCTGGAGTTCCCAAGTTGATTTACTTACCGTATTCTTGTGTTTTTGACATTGTAGCATATCTACTTTTGGGACTATGAGGTGGTACCTCGGGAGCGCTGATCACGTCCAAGTCACACCTCTATTTGAAGTTATGAAACGGTCGATGCAATAGTAATACCCAACAGAGAGTTGGGGTCGAATTCCACAGGGAGAAATACGAATGAGATTTAGAGGTGTGTATTATTGTGAATGAGCTTGAACTATCTTGAATTACACTTCGACAAAATTGGTTGATTCTAGGTCTAGTTTTAACTAAGGTTGCATGATAAATAATTTAAACTAAATAATTATTTTTGTTGTTGTTTTCAAATAATGTAAAAGGCCTAGGGCTATGACCTTCACCTAGGTGTTTGCCTAATGGGTTGTAAATTTTAAAGCATATTTTGTTTGTCGGGGTATATTATACCTATCAACACTCAAGTACCCACTCAATAACTCTCGGTAAGAGAGTGATTTTGCCCAATTTGGCTTTCTCAAGTCCAAATGGGTATTGAGCAAAATAGTTGATAAAACGCTCAAGTCGGGTTTTACTATCTCTAGGTTCGACCCTTTAATTGGGACTATCAATCTCCTATCCAATTTCTAGTTAGCCAAATTTTCCTAGACTAAGTCTCTCTTTCTCAAGTAGAAACCAAGTCAAATAGGCATGAACTAATATTTGCAACATTAATTCTACAATTAAAAGCAAGAACCAGGCTAAAAAATAAACAACCAATCATAAACAAGCCATAAATTAAACATCCATTAGGTTTACACTCTAGGGTTGGGTCACAACCTTAGTTAGAATCTAGCTACTCATAATTAGTATTGAAGAAAAAAAAAGAAAAGATAATAAAACTCATATTGAATGATTAAAATATTAAAATCCAATGCAAAATCACCAAAATAACCTAAAGTTTCCTAAAGAAGCAAGAATAAATAGCTACATCACTTTGAATATTCAAAATTTGACCTAATTTTGTGAAACTGTTCTATTTATAGAAAGCTAGAATTTTTAGACCGAAATTACCTTTCGGAGGTTCTGCGGCCGTACAATTTCATGTGCAGTCCGCACTTTGTTTCAGTCTTGACTGGAGTTGAATCTGCGGCAGCACAATTCTGAAATACGGCCGCATCTCTCATATTTTACGGTCCGACATTTCTGGGTGCGACCGCGTATGGCTCTTCTGCGGATCGCATATTTTTGAGTGTGGCCACGTAGCTGACTTTTGCAGCCGCACAATAATTGTGCGGTCCGCATTTCCTTAGATTCTTGACATGAACACTCTTTGAAGTTCCTCTCTTGCATAGCTTCTGCGGCCGCATATTTCGTATCCGGACCACACTTTGCACTTGGTCTCTGATAAATTTTCATTCACAATCTGCGGCCGCATATGAAAATCTACGGTCTGCACTTGAGCTTATCTGTCTGATTTTGTCCTTTAGTTCAGACCACTTCTTCTTGAGTTGGATTTCATCTTAGTGGCTTATTTTCCAATACTCCTGCAATTAAGCATATTTTATCAGTTTACAGGAATACAATTAAATACTTTTGGACTAAAACGAAAACTAAAAGGCACTAATAAGTAGTCAAAATCCCCACTTACCAACTCCCCGAAGCTTAAGCTTTTGCTTGTCCTCAAGCAAATAAGGTAATCCCACCTCCACAAGTTAAGAGCTATTGCAGCTAATCTAAGATGCATCAATCACACATCAATTGGGACTAATAATTACTCATAACACTTATGAATTATTAACAAGATAATGATTTAAATTTTTAAGCACAAATAGTTCCAGCGTGACACTTGAACATCAAGAGTTGACTTTATTCATCAAGGAAGCTCGCTCTTTCATGTAGGTCACTGTGAATCTCAAACTCCTCCTCTACTCTTCTTTAGCATAAATCACTTAAGAATGTAGCACTCAATTCAAAGATTTGTGAAAAGTTTGCTCATCTCTCTCAAAAGAATGTCACAAGTACGGCTCTAAGTACCATACGTTTTCCCCTCATGTAGATCACCACTAATGTAAGTTCACTCGGATTGAAATCACAAAGGGATTTTTCGGAATGTAATGAAGGCTTTTGGATTGGGGATGGATATGTTGGAATAGAATGGGTTCATCTTTCCTTAAGCACTCCATTTTCTCTTTTTGGCTCATGTTTTGCCGACTCTTTGAGGCATTTTCTTTTTCCTTAGGGGAACTAGAGAAACTTAACATCACTCTTTATCTGTCATGATATTCATTTTCTTCTTCTTTATTTTCTCCATGCTTTGCGTCACTACTTTTCTTTGAATCCCTTCAACTCTTCAACTTATTCACGTTCTTTTTGCATTCTTCTTTTTGTTATTCTTCCTTTTTCTTTGTCTTTCCTTTTCTTTCATTTATTTGTTCCTTGATACCTTTTTCAAACTCCTCATCTCTCCTCCAAACTTATGTTTTATCCAATTGTTTCTCAAGAGTGTCAAGGAAAGCTTGGGTGCCAAAAGATTTTCACTACAAAATGAGTAAAGGCTTGTGACATGATTATCAAATGAGAAAGATTTTAGGCTCAAATGGGTTGACTATGGATAACAACATTGGTGGGACATGAAAATTTTTCAAGCGGGTCTAGGAGAGCCTATAATCATATCTTAAGCCAAGCAAAACTTAAAATTTCGCCAAGAAACCCATTCGGGACAATTCTAGACCATTCGCACGGGTACTTGGACTTGCACCAAAAACATCTCACCTCTCACACATCTGGATTGTTAAAGTGGATAGAGTCGAGGGCCCACAACAACTATATTCAAGATTGAAAATCACTAATGGTTCGACTGAACCACTCGATGATTTCTTAAGTCAACACACGAGTCAGAAGGTCACTAACTAGAGCTATTTTTTTTTTCAAGAACTTGCTTTTAATTATAAGCATGTAGTTAAGCGTTTTGATACCAAGTGAATCATGTTTGACACTTCGAGTCTAACTCAATTAGGTCTTTTTATTCATTATTACTACTATTCTTGCATAAACACCAAAAATGGACTCAATCTACCATTTGGAAGAGTCACCCGGTTCACACAAAAACCACATTTGAAAAGAATCATGACATTAAGAAAACCAAAGGCTTATTGATCAGTTGAACATGAAAAGAACTATTAGATTAAAAAGGATCTATTAAAGTAAACAAGAAGCTATTAGATTAAACATTGACTATTAGGAAAACAAAATAAAGAAGCTACCCATTAAGCTACTGAAAGCATAAATGAATATACAAAATAAGAGAGAAAGAAAGATAATATATACATCAATAGAGAGGGAGAGGAATGTGTACATAATAAAAAGAAAAATAAAATGTTATCAGTTAAGACAAACCAATGTCAAATATCAAATCAACTAAACTCCACCCCCTCCCCCCGCACGAATAAGAATAAGCATGCATTGTCCCCAATGCTTAACAAAATAAGAGTAATGAAGGGAAAGAGTAAAGAGTACTCCCTATGTGGCCTCGGACATCTCTGTGTCCATAGTAGCATCACCACATCAGGCTCCTCCAACTGGATCTCATCATCCTCTGCTCGGGGAGTAGCTGGGTTGGCGAACATGTGTCACACAGCCTCAGCAGTGTCAGCAGCCATGCCTAGCTCCTCAAACTGGCCAGTTGGTGCCACTGGTGGTGATGGTGCTGTTGGGTCTACTAGTTCTGCTGGAGTTATCTCCATCAGCAAATCAAATAGAAGGTCTCCAGCAGCTGCTATCTTGGTGATCTCTCACCTCAATCTATCCACTTATTTCTTGGATGCCTAGGATTTCTTCATCTTCTTTACCTGCTTCACAAGCTCCTCAATCACTCCCCTATGTGCCACCAAAGTGTCCATGATGGTCTTCTAGTTCTTCAAAATCTTCTTCAAAGTGTCCTCCACTGTCGGAGGAATCTGGGGTGCCGAGGTAGATGTCTATGTTGCAACAATAATGGATAGGTTAGACAACTTTCCAGTAGCTGTCTGCATCCAGTTGTTGAGGCTCGCCAGTGTCTGGGAGACTCGTAGCGCAGAAAGTGGCTGAGCAGGCATAGGCACCGACCTTCGAGTAGAAGTGGAGGGAACAGATAGAGGTGGAGGCATGGAAGCAGTACTAGAGGAAGGTCGAGCTACAGTGAAAGGCATGGCAGCTATTGTGCAGTTACTACTGAAGGCTCATCTGACTGGCCTATGGTAGTAGTCGGCTTACCCTTGTCCTTTGGGTTCTCATATCCTTCAAAGAATACCAAGTGAAGGTATTCTTCGCCCGAAACTTCATGTTAAAACTCTTCGACTCCACTCCCGCATCCTTAAGATACTTTATAATAGTGTTTCAATACGGGTAGGAGTTGTCACTATGCCTACCAACCAGAGACATGTTGGCTGACATCATGACACCCACATTGATTGGGTACCCGGCCATAATGGAAGCAACTAAAATTTCCCTTGGGATTGGGATATTGGTTTCATTCTTGCACGGATCTAGTTGTTTACACATAAAGTTCTGCCATCATTTTGCATTAAAGTTGAGGGTGTTCCGATGAATAGGAAACCCTGATGTGATCCATGGTGGTGGTGATCCCGGAGCTGCCAAAATCTCAGCTCGCCAGGGGCGAGCTGCATCACCCAGTCCGAACTTCTCCAGATATTGCACCAACTCCATATCCTCAAGCCCCAAATATGTGTTTAGGGTGCTCTGATCGAATCTCACTTTCAAAATTCTCACCTTTATCACCTTGGTCCCCTTCTTGATATGCGCCACATTGGCGTAGAATTCCCGGACCAAGTGCTCATTGGCATCCACCACACTTTGAATGAACCATGTCTACCTTTTTCTCTCTTGAAATTTTCTTGACACATTTGGATTGTACCTATCCAAATCTTTTAGTAAAACCTGATGCTCAAGAGTGATTAATCTCTGAGGCCACCACTATCGGAATTTGCTGATTGTAGTTAGGCTCACAAACCTATCTTCCGAAACTTCTTAATTCTCCGACCGCTCAAGGCCATCAACTCTGGTATCACCCCCTTGACCATTATCCAGAATATCGTCATCATCAAATATAGTAGCTAGTGCATCAGGGGCATGTGTTGATGAGAGCTCTGAACCCTGATTATCATCTTTCAAACCCTCAGAAGTGCTTGCTGAGGCAGAAGGCTCATCTCGGAGCTGAAATCTCCCCTGAAGCTATCGTGGCTATGATTGATCATCAGGTTGTTCTTGTACAGAGTCGACCTCTGATTCTTCCCTAGACGGGACATATGAACTAGACTCAGGAGGTTCTGGAGCTCTCCTGTCTGTCGCCTTTTTGGCTATAACTCTTTTCATGGCGAGAGGTACAGTGCTCTTGCATCGGCCTCGGGAGGATTTACCCCTTCCCTTTGATGTATCACCACATCCCTGAGATCTAACCATTTTCTGCAATAAACATCAACATGAGTCAGTTATAGTTCAAGTGTATATAAGTAGAAAGTTGCAGACAAAAACATTATCAAGGTAGGGAAGTGCGGTCTGCACATTTTTGAGTGAGGCCGCACATGGGGTTGTGCGGACCACAAAATTTGAAAGTGAGACCGTAGTAATGATTCTACGGTCTTCATAATTATGAGTGTAACCACACATCTGAAGTACAGTCTGCACAATTTTGGGTACAACCGCACATTGGAATCTCAAATATGACAACTCTCTAAAGACAGAGAATTGCTTAATCTACGGGCACACACACTTTACTGTGGTCGTGGGTGAATTTCTATTGACCACACAATTTCAAGTACGATCCGCACAAGAATGTTACACAAAATGATCTAGCCTACTAATCCGTGGACCACACAATTCCTTGTGTGACCGCACAATTCAAAAATTAATCAGACAGAGTTCTAGGGTTTCTACTTTTACGCACAATTTGAACATGTTAGTAGCAATTAAACCATATCAACTAAATACCCATCCCCCATATAGAAAATAGGAGATTTCCCAACATAAATTATGGGCCACATGATTATGAGTTTGACAATTGGTCTAAAATAACTAAACAATATGTAAACTGTATTAAGAAAATTGAAAAAAAAATCTAAAGGTGATATGAACATACAAGTGATGAAAGTGTTATGCAGTGATCAAATATGATGAATTAAGTGTCATATGCATGAATCAGTTGAATGCACTAGTTTTGCCTTCGTTTTAATTTCTCAGAGTTTGTAAAGTTTTAACAGTAGAAAGAGACCTACTAGTTGTACTTAATGGGATGGCCAAAAGTTCAAGAGATGAGTGCGACCGCACAATTTCTGTCTGTGGTCAGCACTCTGATACCTGATGCATATTTTCCTTTTGATAATCTGTGATCCACAGAATTCTTTGTGTGACCGAAGATTTAAATGTGGACCGCACATTTCCTTGTGCGGCCGTACCTTGACCATTTATATGACAGGCAAACTTCAGAGAGTGTGTGATTTTTGATTTCTGGTTGCACAGTCCGCAAATCCTTTCTGTTGTGGCATTCAATATTGTGTGACCCGTATAATAAATGAGCGGTCCATACTTTTTTCCATACTTGCCAATTAACACACTTCAAAACCACTTAGCACAAAATAAGACCTATCTAAAGAAGAAGAAGAAAAAGAAACATGGGCTGCCTTCCAAGAAGCGCCTATTTTGACGTCGCGACACGACGCAGATTACTATTTTCACTTGAAATGAATTACCGGTCATGACCTGGCCATCACCAACTTTTTGCAGATAATGCTTTACCCACTGAACATTGTCTTTAAACACCTCATCATTTTTATTCTTCACGTCCAATGCACTAAAGGGTGTCACACCCACAACCTCAAACGGGCCACTCCATTTAGACTTCAACTTCCCGGAAACATCCGTAACCGAGAATTGAACAACAACACAGTATCACCTTCTTTAAAATCCTTGTTCCAAATGTACTTGCCATGGAGATACTTCATCTTCTCCTTGTATAAGGACAAACTTGTGTATGCATGGTACCACAACTCATCTAACTCATTCAATTGTGCCACCCTTAAGTTGGCGGCATCCCACTCAAGATTCAACTTCTTTAAAGCCGACATGGCTTTGTGCTCAAGTTCCACCGGAAGATGAAAAGCTTTTCTGAACACCAACCAGTATGGAGACATTTCGATTGTTGTTTTGTAAGCCGTCCTGTAAGCCCATAAAGCATCATCGAGTTTCTTGGACCAATTCGTCTGATTAGCATTCACTATTTTGGACAAAATACTCTTTATCTCCTAGTTGGATACTTCCACTTGACCGCTTGCTTGTGGATGATAGGGAGTCATGACCTTATGAGTGACACTATACTTGGTGAGTAAGGTGTCAAAATATTTGTTGCGAAAATGCGATCCCCCATCACCTATTATAGCCCTTGGAGTACCAAATCTTGTAAAAATATTCTTCTTCAAAAACGCCACCACACTTCTCATCAACAACGACCAAAATGTAAGTGTTTCCACAAGAACTCGCAAAAGAACCCGTGAAGTCAATACCCCATATATCAAAAATATCAATATCCAAAATGGTGGTGAGGGGCATTTCATTTTTCTTTGAGATTCTACTGGTTCTTTGAAATTCATCACAACACTTGACAAGATCACTTGCATCCTTGTAAAGAGTGGGCCAATAACCGCATCTTAACACTTTGGCCGGCGTTCTTGGTCCACCATGGTGATCATCATATGGTGAAGAATGACAAGCCCCAAGAATTTCAACTTGTTCCTCCTCCGGTACACATCTTCTAATTCCATCCGTACAAATTGAGAAAAGGTATGGTTCATCCCAATAATAGCCTTGATAATCCCGTTTGATCTTCTTACTTTGGTTTGAAAAGAACTCAACCGGAATGATACCACTCATAAGATAATTTGCTAGATCCATGAACCAAGGTACCTCTTTCATAAAAATAGTCAAGAGTTGCTCATCGGAGTAGGAGTCATTGATTTCAAGGCCAGCATGCGGCCTCCCCTCCTCCTCCAAATGAGACAAGTGGTCTGCCACTTGGTTTTCATACCCTTTTGGATCTTGGTTGTAGTCTATATTAAAGTTTTGTAACAAAAGTACCCATATCATCAAACAGGCTTTGGAATATTTCTTGCTTATAAGATAACGAAGTGCCACATGATCCGTATGAACAATCACTTTTGCCCCCATCAAGTACGGGCGAAACTTCTCAATAGCAAACACAATGGCAAAAATCTCTTTCTCTGTATTGGTGTTGTTGATTTGGGCACTATTCATGGTCTTGCTAACATAATAGATCGGATGAAAGATTTTGTTGATGTGTTACCCCAGAACAGCTCCTACTGCTACATCACTTGCATCACACATAAGCTCAAAAGGAAAACTCCAATTTGGAGCGGTGATGATGGGAGTAGTATTCAACTTGAGCTTTAGCAATTCAAAGGATCTCATGAAATCATCATTGAAATGATACTTGGCATCTTTCTCCAAAAGCTTGCACAACGGGTTTTCCACCTTAGAGAAATCCTTGATGAAATACCGGTAAAATCTAGTGTGGCCTAAGAAACTCCGCACGCCTTTCATTGAAGTTGGAGGTGGATGTTTAGAAATCACCTCAATATTTACCTTGTTGACTTAAATGTCATTCTTTGAAATCTTGTAGCCAAGGACGATGCCTCAACCATGAAATGACATTTCTCCCAATTGAGCACCAAGTTTGTTTCTTCACATCTTGCCAACACTTTATCCAAGTTTGCTAGACAATCATCAAAAGAATTCCCAACCACCAAAAAGTCATCCATGAACACTTCAAGGTAGTCCTCCACCTTGTCTGTGAAGATCGCCATCATACACCTTTGAAAAGCCGTCGGTGCATTGCACAACCCAAATGGCATCCACGAGAATGTGAAAGTACCATAAGGACATGTGAAAGTAGTTTTCTCTTGATCCTCCGAAGCAATAAGAATTTGATTTTACCTGGAATACGCATCAAAGAAACAATAGAAAACATGGTTGACCAATCTATCAACCAGTTGATCTAGGAAGGGAAGTGGGTAATGATCCTTCCTTGTGACTTTGTTGAGCTTATGATAGTCAATACACACTCTCCACCTGGTCACCGTTCTTGTAGGAATCAACTCATTATTATCATTGGTGACCACCATCATGCCCCCATTCTTTGGGACACATTAAACTGAAGAAATCCACGAACTATTAGAAATGGGGTAAACAACCCCGACATCTAACCACTTGATGATCTCCTTTTTGACAACCTCTTGCATTGCTTCATTGAGTCTCCTTTTATGTTCAATAGATGGTTTGGAACCTTCCTCCAAGTTAATCTTGTGCATACAAAATGTGGGGCTTATTCCCTGAATATCCGCCAATGTCCATCCAACAACCTTCTTCCTCTTTTGTACACCGCCTATGTAGAATCTACCTGCACGTTAGTCAAATGAGACGAAAGAATAACCGGTAAAGTAGAAGAAGGACCAAGAAATTCATACTGAAGATATAGAGGTAATGGCCTCAACTCCAAAATGGGAGGCTCATCAATTGAAGGCTTTGTTGGAGGAGTGGTTCTATTTTCAAAATCCAAAGACATTTTGCGGGGCTCATAAGTGTACGACCCCATTCCTTGCAAAGAGTTCTCACATTCCACGTAACCCTCCATTTCTTCATCATCACAATTGAGCAAGACAACCTCTAATCTATCATCAACATTCATCACAGCATTTGTTTCATCCACAATTATATCGGTTACCAAGTCCACAAAAGAGCACACCTCATTGCTATTGGGTTGCCTCATAGACTTACACACATGGAAAATCACTTTTTCATTACCCAGCCGGAAAGAAAGTTTTGCGGATTCAACATCAACTAGAGCCTTCCCCGTAGCAAGGAGTGGTCTCCCAAGAATAATTGATACCTTATAGTCAATATCACAATTAATAATAACAAAATCCTCCGAAAGAATTAATTTACCAAGACGGACCAAAACGTCATCAATCACTCTCAACGGTATCTTCATGGTACGATCTTCCATTTGTAATCTAATAGATATGGGTCCTTATTTCCCAATTCCCAAAGTCTTAAAAACCGAATAGGGAATCAAATTGATACTTTTCCCAAGATCACAAAGAGCTCTAGCGAATTCGGCACTTCAATGGTACAAGGAATTGTGAAAGCATCGGGATCTTCTAATTTAGGAGCCATTGAAAGCACAATTGCACTCACTTGATGAGTCATCTCAATAGTTTCACAATTCATCGACCGCTTCTTTATCACTAAATCCTTCATGAACTTTGCATAACCGGACATTTGCTCCTAAGACTCAACCAATGGCACATTAATAGATAGACTCTTCATCATGTTAATGAACTTTTTGAATTGATTCTCGCCATTTTTCTTGTAAGGACTTTGAGGATATAGAGGAGGAGTCCTAGGCATTGGTGCCTTAGCCTTTTGCACTACCGATTTTGGTATGTCAACAATGTGCTCCCTAGATAAGTTCACTTCTTCTTGAAACTCCTCTACATTGTTATCAATATCAATCTCACTACATCCTTTTCTTGCACCACATTGTTCGGGAGCTCGATTTCTTGTACCTGTTACTCATCATCCACAAGTTTTCTTTGACTTGAGGTGGGTGCATCCCCATATTTTCCACTCTTTGTAGTAATGGCCATGGAATGCCCCGTGTTGTTCCCACCCTTTGGGTTCACCACCGTGTCACTTGGTAGCGACCCCTTAGGATGAGTGTTTAGAGCTTTAGAGATTTTCCCTAATTGAACTTGCAAGTTGCGAATTGATGTATTGTGTGAGGCTAGTTGAACATCAGAGTTGGCATTCTTCTCCATCATTTGTTTGAACATATTCTCAATTCTTCCCATCTCAGTATTGGAAGAACGTGGACTATGCGAAGGATAAGGAGGCGGTTCGTTCGGTTGTTGATAAATTGGGGGCCTTTGAAAGTTTGACCCCCAATTGCATTGATTGTTGTTCTATCCACCTTGGTTGTTGCCACATAAATGACCTTGGTTTTGCACCACTCCAATTTCCTTGATTGTTATTATTGTTCCAATTCCCTTGATTGTTGCCACCACTTCAATTACCTTGGTTGTTAGAATTCCGACCGCCTTTATTACCTTGAGATCGTCATTGTTGTTGATTCGGGCCCTGAGATTTATTTCTTTGCCCTTGAAAGTTGTTCACGTATTGCACTTCTTCTTCATGTTCATTGCAGGATTCATATTGATCAAACCCACTCTCTTCTTGCACATAATTCTCCATACAGTTTTGCACTTGTGGACACTTCTACCTTCTCTTGTTTACCATCATACTAACTCCATCCATTGCATTGACTTGCTTAGGACTTTGCACTTGTAGAAGTTAAGCCTTAGCTAATTGATTAATTATGGTGGTCAACTCGGTAATGGCTTGTCCATAATCATGCAATTCTTAATGTAGATTAATCACATTTGGATCACCTTGAGGAACATTTACTCTACTTTGCCATGCCAATGAAGTATTCGCCATTTCATCAAAAATCTCACATGCTTCCGCACACGGCGTTGACGTGAAATTTGCACTACCAAGTTGGTCTACCATGCATTGATTGGTAGTATTGATTCCCCTATAGAAAATTTGTTGGATCATAGCCTTTGTCATATCACTATTTGGGCACTCTTTCACCATGGGTCGGTACCTCTCTAACCAATCCAAGGATTTCCCCCGTAGAGAGAAATGAAATAGCCTCAACCATAAAGCATCCTCAGAGACGTTTGTCTATTTACTCCCCCAACAAGTGTCCACAGACCCCTTAAGTGTTTGTATGCATATTGACTCAGAGCCCCAGTGAAGAATCCCCATTGCTCTAGCAATGTGAGCATTACATTCGTGATTTGAATGTTGCCCACCCTAATGTAGGGCGGGACTATGGCACTTGCATACCCTTCATTCGGCAACACCCGGTGTGGAGCCGCTCTTCGTGGAGGTAGGGGTGGAACCGGGATGTTGTCTTGAGGCGGTCGGCCTCTTCTATTTGCTTGAGGTTCAAGAGGAACCTTTTCAACTTTGTTGTCCTCAACGTCCACATTCCACATATGCATGTTTCCGAGTGGATCATTGTTGAGAACCATTGTTTCAACTACAATTATTTCAAAAAAATGATTAGTAACACAGAATAAAAGAAGACAATTCAACACAAAACCAAATATATATCTAAATCTATTTTTAGCTCCCTAGTAACGGCGCCAAAATTTGATCTCGTCCAAGCCAGACCTCTATTTGAGGTTATGAAATGGTCGATGCAATAGTAATACCCAAAAGAGGATCGAGGTTGAATTTCACTAGGAGTTATACGAATGAGATTTAGAGGTATATGTTATGGTGAATGAGCTTGAACTATCTTAAATTACACTTCCACAAAATTGTTGATTCTAGGTCTAGTTTAAACTAAGATTGCAAGATAAATAATTGAAACTAAGAAATTGCTTTTGTTGTTTTTTTCAAATAATGTAAAAGGCCTAGGGCTATGATCTTGACCTAGGTGTTTGTCTAACAGGTTGTAAACTTTAAAGCTTGTTTTGTTGGTCGGGGTATATTATAGCTATCAACACTCAAGTACCCACTCAATACCTCTCGGTAAGAGAGTGATTTTTCTCAATTTGGCTTTCTCAAGTCCAAATGGGTATTGAGCAAAATAGTTGATAAAACGCTCAAATTGGGTTTTACTATCTCTAGGTTCAACCCTTTAGTTGGGACTATCAATCTCTTGATTTTGTCCTAATTTCTTGTTAGCCACGTTTTCCTAGACTAAAGTCTCTCTTTCTCAAGTAGATACCAAGTTAAATAGGCATGAACTAATGTTTGCAACCACTAATTCTACAATTAAAACCAAGAAAAAACCTAAAAAATAAATACCCAACCATAAACAAGCCATAAATCAAACACCCATTAGCTTTACAGTCTAGGTTTGGGTCACAACCCTGGTGAGAGTCTAGCTACTCATAATGGGTACTGAAGAAAACAAAGAAGAAAAGATAATAAAACTCATATTGAAAGATTAAAATATAAAAATTCAATGTTAAATCACCAAAATAAGCTAAAGTTGCCTAAATAAGCAAGAAGAAACGGCTATAGCACTTTGAATATTCAAAACTTGACCTAATTTCAAGAAACTATTCCATTTATAGAAAGCTAGTATTTTCGGACAAAAATGCCCTTTTAGAAGTTCTACGGCCGCACAATTCCACGTGCGGTCCGCACTTTGCTTCAGTCTTGACAGGAGTTGAATCTGCAGCCGCATAATTCTGAAATGTGGCCGCATCTCTCATATTTTGCGATCCACACATTTCTGGGTGCAGTCGCATATGGCCCTTTTACGGACCGCACGTTTCTGAGTGCGGCCGCATAACTGACTTCTACGACCGTGTAATAATTGTGCGGTCTGCTTTTTCTTTGATTATTGGCATGAACACTCTCTAAACTTCTACTCTTGCGTAGCTTCTACAACTGCACATTTCATGTGCGGATCACACTTTGCACTTGGTCTCTGATAAATTTTCCTTCACAATTTGCGGCCGCATATGGACATCTACGGTCCACACTTGAGCTTTTGTGCCTGATTGTCCTTGAGTTCAGATCAGTCCTTCTTGAGTTGGATTTCATCTTAGTGGATCATTATCCAATACTCTTGCAATTAAGCATATTTCACCAGTTTTCACGAACATAATTAATCACTTTCGGACTAAAACGAAACCTAAAATCCGCTAATAAGTAGTCAAAATCCCTACTTATCAAGCGCCCCTATTGCATATTTACTTTTGGGTCTAAAAGGAAGTACCTTGGGGGAGCATCTGTTGCATATTTACTTTTAGGACTACGAGGTGGTACTTTGAGAGTGCCCCTGTTGTATATTTACTTTCGGGACTACTAGGCGGTACCTCGGGAGCGCCCTTGTTGTTTACCTCCTTTTGCCGTGCGATTGTTATTGTGTTGCACGAGGTTTCTGGCATGACAAGGCAGGCTATATATGTGGGTTTGCTCTTGTAACAAGACAAGGTGGGAATGTTACTATGCACATGTAATAAGTGGAGATTTTAACTACTTATTAGCGTATTTTAGCTTTTGTTTTAGTCCAAAAGTATTTAATTGTGTTTCCGAAAAATGATGCAATATGCTTATTTGCAGAAATATTAGAAAATGAGCACCGAAGATGAAATCCAACTCAAGGAGTGATCTTAACTCAAGGACAAAAATAGGCACAAAAGCTCAAAAATTTTGGATCGCAAATTGTGAAGAAAACAAAGATCTGTGCAAAGTGTGGTACACACATGACATGTGCGGCCATAGAAGTTGGGCGAGATCAAAAGTTTAGATACCCTGCTCTCAAGTTCAATAGAAATGCAGATTGCATAATTATTGCGTGACCGCAGAAGAATAGCTACACGCCCGCAGTCACATTTGTGCGGTCTACAGAAAAGCAATGTGCGGCCACAATCAGAAATCTGCGGATCACAGAAAGAGAGAAGTACGGCCATAGTTCAGAATTATATGGCCGCAGGTTTCCAATCCTGGCAGACTGAAGCAAAGTGCAGACCGTACATGGAGTTTTGCGCCCGTAGAACCTCTAAAAGGGCATTTTTGTCTGAAAATTCTAACTTTGTATAAATATGAGAGTTTCACTTTTTTAGGTGCAGTTTTAACATCAACAGCCACAATAGATGTTTTTCTTTACTCTCTTTAGTAGTTTTTGCTATTTTGAGATTTATGAATATCGATTTCATCATTTTAATTATCAATATGAGTTTAATTATCATTTTCTTCTGTTTCTTCAATTTCAAGCATGAGTAGCTAAACTTTTACTAGGTTTGTGACCTAACTCTAGGGTGTAAACCTTATGGGTGTTTGATTTATTTATTGTTTATGGTTTGGTGCTTATTGTGTAGCTTCGTTCTTTCTTTTAATTGTAGAATTAACTACTGCAAATATTAGTCCATGCCTATTTGACTTGGCCTCTACTTGAGAAAGAGAGACTTAGTCTAGGAAGACTTGACTAACAAGAAATTGGGTAAATCAAGAGATTGATAGTCCCAATTAAAGGGTTGAAATTAGAGATAGTGAAAACCGACTTGAGCTTCGCAATCGTTTTGTTCAATACCTATTTGGGCTTGAGAAAGCCAAATTGGGAAAAATCACTATCTAACTGATAGGTATTGAGTGGTCACTCAAGTGTTAATAGCTATAATGCACCTCGGCCAATAAAACAAGCTTTAAAGATTACAACTCGTTAGGGAAACACTTGTTACATCTCGCGTTTTCGTACGTTAAAGTTCTATTTTCAGATGATCGACGTAGACTCGGGAATGAGATTATCTTGAGGTTATAAGCATTTATGCTATTTATAATAAGCGATAAGTAAGTTCCGTGAAGGTTAAAGGATAAACGAATCAAAGAAAGTGAGTTTTGTCAGTTTGGAAATATGGGATAGAATACGGTCCGACCTATATACCCGGTATTTATGGACTAGTGTCATACAAGGTACCCCATGACCACGATAGTAGAGTACATAAAGTATATTAAAAGTGAGTAGTATTTTGGGTAATTTGAGATAATTCTTCACTACGTGAATTATTGGTTAATGGGGAAATCAACAAGTTAATTAACATTAGTGGGTAATTAATTAATAATCTTGGGATAAGTCTTACCCCTCCCCAACGTGGCACCCCCCAGTTCATTTTATGACTTTTGAAAGAGATGCAAAGATGTCACACTTGAAGAAATTAGGTGACACTAAGCTAGACATGTGGGGCCCACCATATAATTAAGGATAACTTTCCAAATTCAAAATTATCCTCAAATCTCTTAAGAAAAGAAGATAGTAACGTTCTTTCTAAGAGAGTTCAGCGAAGATTCCTTACCTTCTTCCTAATGTTATCTCTAAAAGGGACGTTCTTTCTAAATGTTATTTCTTATCTCTTAAGGAAAGAGTTTCAATAAATATCATTTTCCAAAAAAGAAACGTTATTGCTAAGTTCTTAAGGAAAAGCTTCGGCCAAGATTATCTTTGCATAGCAACGTTATTGTGTCATGGATTTCATACGAATTGTTCGCTATTTCGATCTCAGTGTTACGTGTTTCGTCGCGTTTGGCGTGTGTTAGAAAAATTTTCTAGAGGATCGGCTCAGGTATGTTAAGGCTATCCCTTTTTTTCTTTTTGGCGTGATTCATACTGTGAGCACGTGATTTTTGCTCTCACGACGATTACTCCCAAAATTATAAAATAAAATAGTTTTGATATCAC
>MU670423.1:0-19162 GCA_026770625.1 Nicotiana glauca
CTCGGAAATTTCTCATTCTTCTACCTTTCTTTATTTTCTAACAGTTTATTTTTAACACAGTGACACTAACAACTAGTAGGACGAAGTTAAAAAAGAGGCAAAAATCAGTTGATTGTAAGAAATAGACATGGCCATAACAGAAAAACTTGCACTCTATTTTCTTTAATTCGTGTTGTTGATCTTTGGATCTTTTGGTTTCTTATTTCTGTGTTAAATTAATGTTGATTGTTTTATATTTAATTAATCAATTATTTTATTGGTGCTAGCGTAAAGGTCTAAAGGTTTAAAGCAGTAAAGGTACAAAGGTGTTCCAGACTTGGTAATTTTGTTATGGGAAAGAAAGTTTAATTCATCAAAAAGAATTTCACTTTTCCAAAATACAAAATTTGAAATACATAATGTCCAAAGGAAAAGAAATCGGATTAATTTTCACTTCAGTCTTTGACTTTTCACGGGTTGAAAGCCAATCCATAAACAAAGTATCAAGTACGAACAGAGAAGTGCCTGAAAAGGAAATGTGAGGTGGCCAACTTAGAGCCATTTATGGTGAAGAAAACTTCTGCCTGGTTATTGATAAAACTTAACAAAAGTTGGCAGCTAGAACTCCTAGTTGTTGACAAAACTTAGCAAAAGTCACGGGCTCAATTGGAAGTCTATGTAAGAAAAGATGCCATTATTTTTTCATTTCTCCAATCTTAAGAATATATTAAAAGAAGATCAACTGAAATTTAGGGGAAAATGTGCTTTAGGAGGAAAAGGCAATCTTGAAAAATTTTTGGAAAAGATGGTCAGCACGTTCTTGGAAAAGGCGATTGAGCAGGAGGGACAATATTGAAAAATTGAGGGGAAAAAGAACGTGATGGACATGGTCTTTTGATGATGCTGTTAGTTTTTATGATAAAATTTAACGGTAGGATGATTCTTCCAACTCTTTAAATAGTACAAGAATGTTTTTTGTTTATTAGGATAAAACAAGGATGTACCCTTGGTTTGGCCTATAATCTAAGGATGAGTGTTGCCAAAATTTTTCTACAGATCCAGGTACTTTAGCTCAGGCTATGTATCAGTGATTTGCATATATATTCTAGAGACTTCAAGGTATACTGATTTGGCGTTCGCAGTCCTCAGAGTCACCTTTTGTCCTTACTTTTACTATTGTTTACCCTCTATTCAAACAGGGTTGTATTAGAAAATTTTAGTATATTTCTATAGAGCTTATGACCTAATTCCACCAGTTTTCTGTGTTCGTTTACTGATGTTCCAGTTTGGAGTTATTATGAGTTTTATCGGTCTCATTTCGTTATCTTGGTTTGTTATTTTTGGGTAAGTTATAAATGAATATTAGGTTTATCTAGTTTTAGAGACCAGGTGCCATCACGACATTCTAAGATTGAAAAAATGAGATCATAGCATATGTCCTTCTAAATAATCTAAATACCCTATTTATAAAAATAAAAAAAAAAATAAAGCATGTTAACCGCAAAAAATCCATACCCTTTCACTGAAGATCACAACTATTCCATTGTTGCTTATCTTTTCACTCTGTATTTATTTTGGACGAGATTATCTTGAAAACAGAACATGTATGAACATATTTATCTCATTATTTTTTCTTTTTAATTCCGGCATTGTTTTGGTTAGACAGTACTTTATCTAATGTGTTTCGGTTACACCATTTATTTATTTTGAAAGATAAAAAGAATTAACATATTGCTCTAAGAAAACAAAATAAATGTATGTTTAGGAGATGTCCAACCACATGATTGTCGATTGAATAAACAAAAGAAAATGTACATTTTTATTTTATCAACATAAACTTTACATTTGATTTGTATACATTTGCTATCATTTTTCCTTAATTTCACTTCACATCAATTTTATAAACAGATCTTCGAGCATATCACATAAAAGGAAAAGGAACTATAGTGAATTTTAATTTAGATAGGAAAGTTCTACTCACGAATTTAAAGGATGATAATATGTTGGGTAGAAAGTGGAGAATGGAAGGAAGAAAAAGAAAATCAGAGAAAATTAGAAGGGATAAACAATAGAAATGTCTTTAGGGACTAGTAGCTTTATGTAAGACTTTCTCAGTTTACTAATATAAATATATGCTTCGTTATCGTTCAAAAAGAAAAATATACTGAGCATGGAAAAGAGGTTCAAAGTTTTCAAATAAATATGTGCTGCCGAAAATCGTAAAATTTTTCTATTCAACTCTCATTTCTTTGTCTGTAATACACAATATTGGCACATTTACGTTTTATTCTAAAGGAATTTAAGAAAAGAATTATTTACAAACTTAGCTAAACAAAAGAATATATAGAATTAAAAAAATTAGTCGAACTACGATATTTTTATGCTAAATATAAATATGCAGAAAGAATTGTTACAAAAAAAAAAAATTAAAATAAGAGATATAAACATAATATTATATACCTCAAGAAAAGTTAGTATTAATAAGTCAAATATAGAGGAAGGTTCTGAATTTATCCGTATGAAAATATTGTCAATTTTTTTTATTAGAAGCCAATAATCACGAGGAGATTAAGAATTTTAACAAGACAACAACGGAAGTGAGCTTCAAAAGGCAAGTATTTTTTTTGAAGTTTGAACTATGCATTCATGCTTTATGAATTTTTTGACATAATTATGATTCTTCATTCTTTACCTACACACCAAGAAATATTTCATTACCACTGATTTGATCTTTTGGTACACTTGATCACTATACATCACTTAATAATGTCACTGTGCATGATTAACCTTAGGATTTCAAAAAATTAAAAAAAAGTTAAAAAATTGTAACTAGGAGAAATAGAACGAATGTCTTTACAAAGGTTTTGAACTGCTTTGACCACTAAACTTCGACAAAAGGGGTTTGGATGAACACCCTTTCGCCGCTAAATCCGTCCCTTATTGTCACCATGTACTCTAGATGTAATGGATATTGTTTTATGACATTGATCGAGAAATCTTGTTCATCTTCATAAGTTCAAACAATATCTACTTAATTTGACCTCAATAAATAGTCATTACACAACAATTCACGTTGATCATTCATAAAAAAAAAATCATAAATATTTTATGTATAATAATTACTACAATTAATATTTTAATAATATTAAATATTACTTACAAAATTGTGTGCGAAACTAGTACCCTTAAATATAATCGATTTTAATTCTAAGAATAAATCTAGACTTAAATAAACCTCATTTTGAACATCATTTCGCACCAAAACGAAAACAAACAATATAAAAAAAAAATGCTGGCGGAACAACTCTTTTTCTTCTTTGTTTTCAAATAGAATTCTCGGAATAGGCAATAGCATATCAAGCAGCACTCTAACACAAATCATTGAAAAATACAAAGTAAACCAAAACTTGTTCAAGTAATCTAACATTTATCATCGTTATCAATCTTTTCTCGTTGCAAAAAATCAGAGAGACAAAATTTGGAGAAAACCTTCAAAGGTAACACCACCACCATTTTCATCACCACGGCCCAATTTAATCATGGCCTTAATATCATCATCATCCACTTGAAGCCCAGCCCAATTCAGATAAATCTTAAGATCCTCAACCCCAACTTTGCCATCACCATCTTTGTCCATCACCTTGAAAACATCCTTCATTACATTATTAGTATTATTCACCCCTACCGTTCCATTTCTTCTGCTTTTAGAACTGTCTAGAACCTTCTCGAATTCCTCGAATTCAACGTACCCGTCTTTGTTAAAATCAGCCACCGTCATCATCGTACCAATCACGTCGTCGTCGGGATCGCCGGTGGCGCCGACGAATCCTCCGTAAGATGTTCGGAGATCATCGCTGCTTATCTTTCCGTCGCGGTCAACATCTAAAACGTCGAATGCGGACCGAAGATTCGGCTTTCCGGTGGCTTCAGAATGCAAAACGCTTCCCGTCGGACACATTTCCGGTGGTTTTTGCCGTTAATTGATGAATAATAAAGGACCTGTTCGTCGATTGGGAAAATACAGGAAACGAAAAGTCTGTAGAGAATATAGGAAGAAAATGAGCGGCGAATTTATAGGAGGTCCTTGTAAGCTTGGGAGACAAGTTTTTTGAATTTGGACTTGGACTATTTAGAATTATTTTATAATTATTGGGGGTACTTTGTAATATTTGACACTTTTATGTGAACGAGTCTGTCTTACACGAGTATGATGTGCGTATGGGATGACATCATAATAGCACTCCAAGAATATACTCTAGGGCTAGGCATATATCGGGTAAAACCGATAACCCGAACCATTAATTATTTATTGGATTGTCGGTATTGGATTATTGAGTTAACGGTTCGATAACGGTTTAAAATTTTTTTACTATTGGGTTATCGGTTCGGGCATCGGTTTTCTAATTTTGTTAATGGGTTAACCGATAACCTAATAAAAATTAATAAAATTATAACTTTACCCTTAAGTATATACAATGCTAGGTGCTTCAGTTCATTCACTCCTATTCTTTCTCAACCCCACTCTTCAATTGATTCATCTTTATTCTTCGTAGATCTTATTAGTTACTCCTAGCGCAAGACTTTAGTATACTATATGTGAATATTTTTATTTTTTTTTTGCTTAAATTCAGTGAATAGTCTTTTCTTTTTTGCTTAACTTTAGATTGAGTAATTTTATCGGACAAACCGATAACCGAATCGATAATGTCCGATAACCGGTTAACCGATACCCAATAACTGATATTTTATCGATTTATCAAATTTGCAAACCGATAATATTCATAACCAAACCGAACTAATCGATGCCCACCCCTAATATATTCATATTTCTGGCGAGGGCCTCTTCAAAACCAATGGACATTTTATTTTGAAAATTAATGGATGGTACATTTCCACATAGTACCATTATTTCCTTCCAATTTGCGTCCTCGCTTTTCTCTCTCAACAAATTTTAAATAAATAAATCGTTTATTCAAAAACTCGCCTCTTATTACTCTTTCCAATAAATTTCAAGAGCCAAGTAATTATAATTCAAATTGTAGTGCTTCGCCTTTTAAACTTCATTTGCTTTTAACCTGTTTTAGCTGCTATCGTCCATGGTTTAAGAATAAACTGTCTTAAAGCCTATCATGTTTTCAAGAACTAAGTTTAAAATTATCACATTTTGATTCATTGTGTTAAGAAAATAGTAATTTTAGTCTATTCTAAATCATTATTATTCGGTTCGGCTCTTTTTTTTCTTTCACGTCGGACAAAATAATTTACCGACAGTGTATTAATATCTTAGCCACACATATTAGGATTTAAGAATAGTCAAAAAGGGACTAGATTCCAGCCTAAAAAACTTCCAAAAGAGTAGAGTACGAAATAGTCGCCTCCACTAAATTAATGGCGCACATTAAATGTATTACTCACTCCATTTCAAATTTATTTTCTTTTTAGTCCGTATAAAAAATAATAATTTTTTTTCTTATTTGGAAATAATTTACCTTTATGCAATAATTTATAGCCACACAAAATATATGTGTTTTATTTTATACCACAAATTCAAAAATCTTCTCTCTTTTCTTAAACTCCGTACCCAGTCAAATAGGTTCACATAAATTGAAACGGAGGGAATATGTTCAAAGTACCATAAAATTCAGCACATGACTAAAATCTCTAATATTTGACAGGAGTCACCGTCTGTGATAGTACCTGCGGTTCCCTTTCATTGTTGGGCATGCGGTTGGTGAATTAAATAGTACTTCTTTTTCTATAGAACTCTTTTACTTTTACTTTCCACGTTTTAATTTTTTGTACACCTCAAAAAATAATACTCATAATATTAATTGAAGTACATAATTTATTATTATATTCATATTAATTAATGCTTATTTTATTAAATTTGAAAAAATGAGTTAAAATGAGTAATAAATAATATGGGTATAACAGGAAAAAAATGTATCTTCTCTTGATATGTATAAAATAACAAGTAAAATAAAAATCTATTTTTACTATATTTGAGTATTTATTTACCTTAAGGAAAAATGTGTTTTTTATTTCCTCTCGCCCTAGCTTGGGTTTTTTTCTTTAAACGATGAGTTTCAGTATAAGGAAAAAAGATAGTGTTCGTCATGATTCTGATAGAAGCGGATGGAATGAATAATTTATAATGCTGTTTAGCAATAAACTTTTTACATAAGAAGATATTATTTGTATAATAAAAAGAAGTCTTTGAAGTCCTCATTGTGGTCCATTCTTTTTATTACGGGGAGATCTAGACCATTCAATTTGGAGAATCCCAATATTCTGGGCAAAACAGCATCAAGTATAGGGTTTGGTTTTTCTGTCAGTCTTTTCCTCTCAAAGAATAGGAAAATTTTATTTTGTATATCGTATAACTTGAAGCTAGCTAGTTATATGAGATAATTTTTTTATCTCACCGTTTTGTAAACTCAAATTTTTATAGACCCAGAAGTGTAAGATTAAGATCCAAAAATTCATGAGACAAAAAGAAACTTCATATAATTAATGCAAGTTATATAAGATACAAAATAAAATTTCTCCAAAGAATCTAATTTCACCTTTGTGTGGAGCAGCTGATGAACGAATACTTCGTTCCTTTGTGAATAATTGAAAGTTCGCCCGACGTTCTTCTTCATTATTGGACAAACTACTACAACTTTTGCTTTAAATAAATTATTAATTATGCACGAAAAGGTTATATCAATTAGTAGCTTCGCGCTGTGATCAAAAGATAGATAATAGACCTATAGAGGCAATGAAAATTGTGAAATTGTTTTTTCACTTAGGCGACTCAAATGAAAATAATAAGACTTTCACGTAATAATTTGATGACACCACATCCAGTCACAAATAACTAACCAGACAAAAGCAGCATGATGTGAATCTTGACAATGGAAAGGTCGATACTCCATACATAGGCAGCCATCCTCTTAGAGTCTTAAGATTTTAACCATTTCCATATATAGCAAACAATCTTTTATGAATTGTTTTCGAGACTAAATCATCATGTCAAGACTTTCAAATTGTTTAAAAATGATATTAAATAATACTTATTATGTTTTTATTTATATAAATACGACTGTTTGACCAAAAAGTGTTAAGCCTTTTTGTTAAACTAATTAAATACAACGAGGATGAATATATCTTAGTTAAACATAATAAGTTCTAAATTTGGCAAAGATGTGTATAAATAATACAAAATAGCGTTGAGCCGGTTTAATACAAAGAGCATTAAATAATGTTACCAAAGATGGATGGCAAGAAGGATAATGAGCAACAATTCTATTAAATGGCAATAAATGTAAATATGAGGGAGAAATCACCCAATTATTAACGAGGATAGAAGATTCTCATCTTCTCACAACGCTGGATCACTCGAATGCTAAAGAATATTACACAAGATTTGATGGAAATGACAAATGGAATAGTTCATGAAAAGATAATATCTCTATAAAAAGTGATCTTTGTATTTATCTTTGGATACGTCTGTTACCATTGAGTCCCCCCTTTCTTTCTATCTCTTCCCTTATTTATATGGAATATTTCCAAAGAAACCTAGAAAGCACAACTAGAGAGAATATTCTGTTGAATATTCTATTCACATATTCCTAAGCCAAACTGACCGTTGCTTGCCTTCCTTGCTCGATCTCGGCCCTAACGGGCCACTATGTGGCTCATTCCACTTGTCATCGACCTCGGCTTTAATGATCCCTTCAATTGCTCGCCTTGGTCGTACTTGGCCGTCCCGCCCATAGTGAGCTATGATCTCTATGATGATCACCTTTTCATACTAAGTTTCATGGATCGAATTTTAGCCCATACAGTTAGCCCCTCCGCTTGCCGAGGTCTCCCTCTTGGTCGACCTCGATAAGTGGACTTTGTCAGCCGTAGTATCGAGAAATCCGGTCTGGGGCCGAGTAGTGGTTGTCATGGCCGAGAGAGGGGTACCACTTTGAAGGTTATGTTCAATGATGAGGGTTCAGAATGATGTCACCGCTTAACGTGTCATGATTATGCGTCTTCTTAATGCGTTGCATCGTTTGCCGCATCCTGTCGCTTCGATTCTCACGCATTTGGCGGTTATTTTTTTTTACTTTTGCGCTAGTCTTTTCTATAAAAAAAGGAGGAAATCTTCTCAAATGGAATTTCGCATTTTCGAGTTTTCTGAAGCTATTCATCTTCTCCCCTTACTCTTTTAGAGCTTTTTTCTTTCTGCAACTCCTTCTCTTATCATCGTTGTTTCTTCTTAACTTTCAATTCCTTTACTCATATAAGATCGCGCAAATGGCTAGTGTATCTTTCAATTTTGAGGAAATTCTCAGGCCGAACCCACTATCAGTGGCCATGCCCATTCGTGTTGAGGGGAAGCCATAGCTGTAGAAGATGATAGCATTCCCACAGTAGAGGAAGTCGTTCCTCATAGTGACAAGGCTAGGTATGACTTATCGAAGCTCTGTACTGATGATCCTATGCTGTGAAATCTAAAATGGGAGCGGCACATCTTTCTGAGCTTAGGGCCAAGTACGACATCCCTGCTCATATCGACCTGGTCCCGACTGGGGACGATGTGATCCAGATTCATCATCTTGGGTACTGCGTATTTTAGGCGTACCCGTTTCTAGTAGGCTATTCCCTTCCTCTTCCTCTGTTAGCGGAGGAGTTCTGCCACTACTACAATGTTTGTCCGGCTAAGCTTTCTCCTTATATTTACAAACTTTTCCTTATGCTAATAAACTACACAGAGCTTGCCAATCGTGGAATCTCTATCCGCCATTTGATAGATCTTTTTGCTCCAAGCTTTCACCAGGGCACGATGATACACCTTCGCCACCGTAGGACCAAAGGACTGGCGGTGAAAATAGATGACAAGACCAATCGCAAATTTTTGGTCAACCACTTTTTTATCAAAACTGAGCATGAGAGAATGTCGACCTTGGTCGACTACAACATCGATGATTTTGAATCTGCTTTCGATGTCGACCCCAAGCGGCAAGGAGGAGAGGATATTCGACGAGGGACTTACTCGGGTTGAGGTGAGGACTGATGGATCCTCTCATTCAATAGTCATCCCTTTAGATTTCAATTTGATGACTAACACGGAGAGCGTGGTCTCCTATTGGTGCCTCTTAGCTCTAACACAGAAAATATGACTCTACAGTCGTTCAAGGACACTGATCTCTCGTTAAGTGTATCCAGATTGGCTCTGTGGATGAGTTACCTTTGTTTTCATTCTTGTGCATGTGTATTTATCTCCTTTTTATTCCTACTGACTCTTCCTCTTTTTTTCTCTCTCTTTAGACTCTCATCTTTGAAAATGAGAGTGCCTACGGAGCAGAGAAGAAGGTGGTTTTTATGAAAATGGTTATGCAATTTCATCGGTTCCGCAATAAATACCGTGAGATGCGTGCTCGGTTTCGCGCAGGAGGTAACCTCCAATCTCTCAGGGAAGACTTGAAGCAGAGGGACGATAAGCTCGTGAGAGTCATCGACAGATGTAGCGAGCTTAAGGGTGCTCTCAAGATTAAAGAGGACGAGATCAAAGTTAACAAGGGGGTCGTGGCTGAATGAGTAAACCTCTAAGATCAGGTGGCGTCGTTGCAGGCTGAGCATGATCAAAACTTAATCAGAGCTGACATCTTGAATAGCGAGTTGGCTAAAAAGATTGCCGAGTTGAGGAGGGCCGAGGAGGACAGGGTGGTAGTGTTGGCGCAGGTGGTTGAATTGGAGAATGATGTTCGTATCCTTAGGTCCGAGCGGGTGAACGATGCTGAAATGTCCGCACTCAGGGAGGCAAAGTCTTGTGAACACACTGGTGGTCTTGAAAAAGATGTTTCGATTTTGAAAGAGCAGATCACCATCCTTGAGACCAAGAAGGCGAGAAAGTTGGCTCAATCGTCCTCCTCTCATGCTTCTGCTTTCCCTGATGTTTCCCAAAATTTATACAAGATGTGGATCCATGTTGAGGCTCAACTGGACATATATAGGAATTTGATAATGGCAGGGAAGGTTCCCAATGCCGATTTCAAAGATGCTCGTGTTAAAGCACGTGGTGCCGGGCTTGCATGTGGTTATGACCCCGCGACGTTGGGGACCGATGATGATGAAGAGGACTTGGATGGGCTTACATCTAATGCTTTGTATGAAGACGAGTATAATGATGGAAAGGGTGATGATGGGGATGGTTCCTGGACCTGGAGCTGATGATGGAGATGGTGCTACTGGAACGGGTAGTAATGATAGAGATGGCGAAGGTGGAGATGATATAGTGTGTTGCTTTTGTATATAGTTTTTGTTCTTTTCTTTTCTTTTTCATTTTTGTGGGGGCGTCTTTCTAGCCCTTTATAAGATGATTTACTT
Source organism: Nicotiana glauca (assembly GCA_026770625.1). Taxonomy (NCBI): domain Eukaryota; kingdom Viridiplantae; phylum Streptophyta; class Magnoliopsida; order Solanales; family Solanaceae; genus Nicotiana; species Nicotiana glauca. The sequence goes on from MU670423.1 coordinate 10,345, forward strand.
TTGGAATGGAATTATCATGATTTTTTGCTGTTTGTTCTTGGATGAAGTCCCATGTCATACTTAATTCGAATGACCTTATGAATCAAACTTAAGTTAGTATGAGTAGAATTCAGATGTGATCGAATATGAGTTCGAATGCGGCTGAATGTTCAATTAATTCGAAAGAGGTCAAATGTTTAATTAATTTGATTAAAGTCAAATGTTTAATTAATCAAATGAGGTCGAATGAGAGTTAGTTAAAACAAGGTTGAATGTTGACTCTGCTGATTCAAACAAGGTTGAATGTGATTCGATTCGAATGAGGTCGAATGTTGACTCAGTTGATTCGAACAAGGTCGATTGTGATTTGATTCGAACGAGGTCGAATGTTGACTCAGTTGATTCGGACAAGGTCGAATGTGAGTCAATTCGAACGAGGTTGAATGTGAGTTGATTCGATCGAGGTTGAATGTTAAATCTTACAGATTGGCGTAATGTATGAACTTGGTAGAGAAATGAGGAACTCGTGTATTTGCATTTTGCTTTGTTTATACACTAATTGGAGAAATTTACATGTTTTCATTCTGTTCTTGCATACATTGGAGGAGTCCTAGTCTGCCTAGTCCCTTCATTGGTCAACCTGGAGAAGTAGTTGAAAGATAGAACAATGAACTTACAATAATATAAAACAATGAACTTACAATAACTTTGGGATGCCCTCTTTGTTGCCTCATTAAAAACCTCCTCGAGAAAACCCAATCGGGACAAAACCTGGGTGAGGGAAAAAGAGTGCGACGCGAGGAACGTCTATCCTTAGAAGTTGAAGTATTTAAGGTGGGTGACATTCCAATTGTTTGATAGTAGTTTTTACTCCATTGTTTCTAGCTAACACGACCTATTACTTACTGTTGTTGTGATTTTGTATGGGCTGTCCTAATTGGTTCCCAGTTTGCCTTCCTACGGGTCCTTGCTTTCTTGAGTTTTGGCTTTGAGTACATAGTCCCCAACTTTGAGTGGCTTGGCCTTGGCTTTTTTTTTTGTAATACCGCTCAGCTTGTTGTTTTTGGGCTACCATTCTTAGGTAGGCCATGTCTCTTTGCTCTTCGGCCTCATCGATGTCTTTCCCTCTACTTTTGTTATTTTATATCCCACTATCATTGAATATATTAGACTTGGTTTACTGACTTCGACTGGTATCACTGCGTCAAACCCATAGATTAGTGAGTAGGTCTTTTCTCCTGTGCTTGTTTTTGGCGTTGTGCGGTATGCCCATAGCACTTCTGGCAGCAATTCTGGCTGTAGTCCCTTGGCGTTCTCGAGCTTCTTTTTCATGATGTTAAATATTGACTTGTTGGAGGACTCTTCCTGATCGTTGCCTATGGGATGATATGGTGTGGAGAGTATTCTTTCGATGTGCCATTTTTCAAAGAACTCGGCGGCCTTTTTTCCTATGAACTGGGGACCGTTGTCGCAACTGATTTCTTTGGGGATGCCGAAGTGGCATATGATGTTTCTCCATATGAATGTGATCACTTCTTGCTCGCATATTTGAGCGAATGCACCTGCGTCCACCCACTTGGAAAAATAGTCAGTTAAATGCAAAAGGAATTGTACATTACCTCGTCCTGCTGGGAGGGGTACATCGATATCCATTCTCCATTTGGTGAAAGGCTAGGGTGAGGTAACTGAATGAAGGTGCTCTCCAGCTTGGTGAATCGTGGGGGCATATTTTTGGCATTGCTCGCACTTTTTGACGAAGTTGGCGGCCTTCTTTTTCATCATGGTCCAATAGTATCCTGCTCGTATGAGGCATATGGTGAGACCTCGATTACCGGTATGAGCCCCACAGTGACCTTCATGCACTTCTTAGAGGACATTCCATGTTCAATTTGGTCCTAAGCACTTCGCTAAAGGGCTGCCAAATGTTATTTTTTACAATTTGTTATTGATGATGTGGTACCAGGCCGCCTACATTCACCACTTCCTAGCTTTTTTTTTATCAGGTGGGATCACCCCGTACTACAAATATGATATAATAGGATTTTGCCAGTCCCAAGTTAAGTTTAGAGTTCGTACCTCGATTTGGTCGATCGATGAGTGAAGAAGATTTACCATATTCCTTCCACGAGAATAGTTTTAGTGGTTATGGTCAGCTTGGTGAGATCATCTGCTTCAACATTTTGTGTTTGGGGGATCTTCTCGAGCTAACATTTGTCGAACTAGGGTAATAGCTTGCAGATCTCGACCTAATATTTTTGCAACCTTTGTTTTTCTATTTGGAAAGTCCCTATGACTTGATTGATGACGAGCTGAGAGTCACGTCGTAGGATGACGTGCCTCGCTCCATTCTTGAGTGCTACTTTTAGACCTGTAATCACGACCTCATACTCGGCTTCATTGTTAGTCATATTTGGACATCGAATGGATTAGCAAATTACTTTGCCGGTTGGGACTTCTAGCACGAGTCTCAATCCCGATCCCAATGCGTTGGACGTGCCATCAGTGTGCTGCACCCACAAGTCGTGTAATTCTCGAGGAACATGGGTGATTTCCTTTTCGACTTCAGGCATTATTTTTGTGCTCAAGTCGGCAACAAATTCAGCAAGCACTTGTGACTTTATCATCTTCTACGGCTGATATGTTATATCGTGTTCGCTTTGTTCTATATCCCATTTGGATAATCAGCCCGACAGGTAGGGCTTGTGCACAATGCTCCTTAGAGGGAAGGTCGTTACTACCGATATGGGGTGGTACTAGAAGTAGAGTCTAAACTTTCGTCAAGCTACGACTAGAGCCAGAGCTAGCTTCTTGAGGTGTGGATACCTCATCTTGGCGTCGACCAGGGGTTGCTTATGTAATAAATGGGATATTGCGTTCCTTTGTTTCCTCAAACAAGAACCATGCTCCCGACCACGTTAGATACGAACAAGTAGATGAGGAAACGCTCATCGGGTTATGCCTTGGCAAGTTGTGCAGGGGAAGACAAATATGCTTTTAGCTCTCTCAAGGCATCGACGCATTCAGAGTTCTATTGGAGTCTGTTGTCTTTCTTGAGCATGCTAAAACATTTATGGCATCTGTCGGAGGACCATGAGATGATTCTTGATAGGGCGACTATATGGACGATCAACGTGTACCTGTTTCTTACTAGTTAGGCTTTCTGGTATCCTTTCAATAGATTTGATTTGGTTGGGGTTGACTTCTATACCTCATTGTGATACCAAGAAATCGAGGAATTTTCTCGAAGGCACACTTCTCACAGCTTAACTTCATGCCATATCGTCTGAGTATGTCGAAGGCTTCTTTTAGGTGGTCGATGTGATCATCCTTCCTCTTTGACTTGAACAACATATCATTAATGTAGACTTCCATTGTTTTATTAAGTTGGTCTTTGAACATTCTCGTCACCAATCTCTAATATATTGCCCCCTGCATTTTTCAATATGTACGGCATGACCCTATAACAATACATCCCCTAGTAGGTAATAAAGGTGGTGTTTTCTTGGTCTTCCTCCTCCATGAGGATTTGGTTGTAGCCTGAGTAGGGGCAGCAGGAACGAGTCTTTTGGATAAGCTTTGTTCAAATCCGTGAAATCTACCTATATTTGTCATTTTTTGTTTTTCTCTTTTACCATGACCACATTGGCGACCGATTGAGGATACTTTGACTCTCTGATAGAACTGTTCTCTATTAATTTTTTTATCTCTTCGCGGACCGCATCATTTATTGCGAAGTTGAATTTTTTCCGTATTTGCCTTACTGAAGGATAAAATGAGTCGACGTTCAACTTGTGGGTTGCTATCTCTTTTGGGATGGCCAACATATCTGCATGGGAAAAGGCAAACAAATCTCTGTTGTTAGTTAAAAATTAATGGAACATAGTTGAATCCTGCAGTTTGTGTCCGATCTAAGATTTTTTTGTTGTGGTCATTTTCATAGAGTTGGACGGGTTCGAGGTCCTCTACAGTGGATCTTGTAGCTTCCACGACTTCTGGATCTTTGATTACATCTTGTTCGTTATCACTTGACCTCAGCCCTATTGATTGTTATGCTTTGTTGGTTTGCTTTTCAATTGTTAGGTGTGCGTGCAGTCTTGGGCGATCCACTAGCATTCCCTTGCAGTAAGTTGCTCTCCTTGAATGCAAAATATCCCCCATGGAGGGAGGAAATTCGATAACTTGGTATAAGCTTGAGAGAACGACTTTCATGGCGTGGATCCAGGGTCGACCTATGATGATTTTGTATGTCGTGTCTTGATCCATAAGGTGAAACATAGTTTCCAACGTAACACTACTGGCCAAGAATGGCTATGTGATTTCTCCCGAGGTCCGCTCCATTTCATTGATAAAACTCATTAGTGTGATGCAGTGTGGCGCTATCCTATCCTCGAGTTTCATTTGAGTGAGAACTCATGGGTGGATGATGCACGTGCCGCTTCCGTCACCGAAGATAATACATTTTACATCCGTGTCTAAAATGCGAAATGTAATGCCAATGGCGTCATAGTAAGGAAAAACCAAATCGTGGGTATCCAACTTATCGAAGATGATAATTTCTTCGAGTTTGTCGTACCATTCATGAGTGATCGACCTTTTGAGTTTTTGGGTGGTGGTGAACTTTATGCTATTCATTGATTTATCATCGCCCCCTACGATGATCATTTGAATGGTTTGGGCTAGGGAGGGCAGTTTGGGTGGAACCTAGTGTTGTTCTTGCCCACGAGCAAAGTTGGCCCTCCCTTGGTCGCTTATAAGCTCTTTTAGGTGCCCTTGGTGGAGCATGTTAACGACTTTTTTTCTCAAGGCGATGCAGTCCTCAATTTTATGACCATGCTCCTAGAGGAATTTGGAGACAACATTTGACATTCTAGTTCTAGGGTCGCACATCATCTTCTCCAGCCATTTTACTTTTAGGTCGAGCTTTTCCAATGCATAAGTATTTATGAAGGGGAAACATAGAAATTGTGAGAAGATAGTGAGGGGGCATAACTTTCTCACTTCGGTGAGTCCTTTTTCTCGGCTTGGGCAGGCCTTCGTCGTGGCGGGGAGGAGGCATAAGAGTGCCTTGACTTTAGGGGTGATACTTTTCACGACTGGGCTGAGGCCCCGTTGATCTCTCCTATTTTCACTCTTCCTATCCTTTTTGGGTTTGACTTGTACTGAAGTTAAACGCTAAATTGGCCCATTCAAATCATCCTCTTTGGCTCGAACTTCGGCGCAATAAGCATTGTGCATTTCATCCCAAGTTGTAGGGGGATATTTCATAAGGCAGCTCATCAACTTTTTGGTCTCTCTTAATCCGCTTATGTTTAGCCCGTTCTGAAATGCCGCCACAGCCAATCCTTCTGATACATTTGGCAAGGTCATTCTTACTCGGTTGAATCGAGCGAGGAAATCCCTGAGTCCCTCTCCAGATGATTGTTTGATGGCGAATATGTCATCTACTCTCGCCTCCACCTTTTTTTGCTCTAGTGTGTGCTGTTACAAACTTATCAACAATTTCTTTGACTGTTTCAATCGAGCGTGCATGCAGCTGCGAGTACCAAGTCCGGGCTCCCCCGGTGAGGGTTTCACCAAACTTCTTTAGTAATATGGATGACACTTGTTCTTTGGCGAGGTCATTGCCTTTCACTGCTATGGCATAGAGGGTCACACGATCTTTTGGGTCCATCGTGCCATCATATATTTTCAAGTACGAAAGCATTTTCAATGTTTTGGGTAAGGCATATGGTACCACCTTATAGCTGTATGGTTGTTCCACGAACCGACCGACGTCCCATTTTGGAAGAAGTTTTGGTGTGTCCGATATCTTATCGACCCTTTCCTTATGTTCTTTCATTTGCTCCTAGAGCATCTTATTCTCGTTCTCCATCTCTTCTATTTCTCTCAAAATGGTCATGAGGGTATCGTTATATGTACCATTAATATTATCAGTAATACCTATTGGGGCGGGAGCGTGTTGTTCGTTGAGAGTTGGTGCAAATGTGCGCCTCAGCGCCTTCTCTGCTCGTCCTCTGGATGGCTTGTCGAGAATACTGGTCAGCGTATTTGTCAACCATGCTCGAGTAGTTTCTTAAATGCAGGTGGTGCCGCCTCCGTTGTGGATGTTGAAGCCGCCCTGCCATGTGAGGTCGTGATGCTACCATGGGGAGAGGGCGAGCTATCTTGCCGAGGAGATGCATTTGGTGTCACGTCCTCGTCTTTCGTTTCATTCATAGTGTGAAGAAGGTTGGTAGTGATATCAGCTATTGCTTTTCTCTTTTCCTCCATTACCTGCCATGTTAGATTTGTGCATACAGCAGAATATACAGGGTTTTTTGCATGTTGCTTTTCTTTTTCTTTTTTAGATCTAGAAGATACTAAGATTTTAACTAGGAATTCTCCACACACAGCGCCAAATTGTTTGACCGAAAAGTGTTAAGCCTTTTTGTTAAACTAATTCAATACACTGGTGATGGATAAATCCTAGTTAAATATAATAAGTTCTAGATTTGGCAAAGATATGTATAAATAATATAAAATAGTGTTGAGTCGGTTTAATACAAAGAGCATTAAATAATGTTACCAAATATGGATGTCAAGAAGGATGATGAGCAATAATTATATTAAATGTCAATAAATGTAAATATGAGGGAGGAACCACCCAATTAGTAAATAGGATAGAAGATTCCCATCTTCTGACAACGTTGGATCACACGATTGCTAAATAATATTTCACACTTTCTTGGATCTGATGGAAATGACAAATGGAATAGTTCACGAAATGATAATATCTCTATAAAAAGTGGTTCTTTGTATTTATCTTCGAATACTTCACTTACCATTGAATCCCCCCTCTCTTCCTATCTCATCCCCTATTTATATGGGATATTCCCAAAGAAATCTAGAAAGTATAACTACAGAGAATACTATGTTGAAGATTCTCTTCACAGATTCCAAGCCAAACTGAGTCTTGCTTCCTTTTCTTACTCGATCTCGGCCCTTACAGGTCATTCTATGGCTCGTTCCCTTGTCGTCAACCTCGACTTTAGTGATACTTTCAATGGCTCGCCCTGGTCGTACTCGACCGACCCACCCATAGTGAGCTACGATCTCCATGATGATCACCTTTGCATCCTGAGTTTCCTGGATCGGATTTTATCCCATACAACGACACCGCCTAAAATTTTTTTGCATACGCCCCTAACTCTTACTATTCCATGACTTGAGATACCTCCAAAAGTCCTTCATCCCTCAAGTTTCGTATTTCATGCTTCATAGGTAATACAAATATTTTCACACAAACTATCGAGTTTATGTTAAGGTGGGGAAAAGGGATTTAATAGCAATCCCCAAAGTAATATTCGTATATATATATACTTAATTGACGACTAATTTTTTTGCCGACTGATCAACATGTTGAAAGTCCAAAAAAATTGGCGGCCCAACGCATACTCACAGCCTATCGTACCATGGACATGTACAACCAAAAAATTGCAGAAATATAATATTTTTGGGGATAGTCTTTAAATTTTGACCCCTACTTTCCAAAAAATTTCAAAATCAAAAGTAAAAGTGTTTCCCGTGACCATGCAAGGGGTAACACTTGTTAAACTTAAAGTTATGCACACACAACAAGCAGGAACAAAAATTTAAGACCATATACTTCGGGGCATTTGCATCTATACCCAATTTTGGGGTCGTCAATGTAGTTATACCCACTTTGCACAAACAATTACAAGTCTACCCATTTTAGGATCAACTTCAGACTTATCTAAAAATTGTACTTAAGATGCATTTAAGTCCAAATAGGTCTGAAGAACAACAAATATTTTCACTTGATCAAGGCCAAATAGGTCTGAAATGAAACAATTACACTTAAGACACACTTAAGGCTAAATGAGTCTGAAGTGAAACCAATATTTTCATGCACTAAAGGCCAAATAGGGCTAAAGTATAAGTAGCTCTGAAACAGAAACTTATTTTTTTGATTTTTAGCAATCCAACACATGATTCACACCTAAATCTACTACAAGTGAGCTTAAATATAAAACATAACCTTCAAATATCATACAAATCATCAATTTGTCAAAGTAAAAATAAATTTAACAAACCCATTTTGCAATTAAGAAGAAAAAAGAAGAAGAAACCCGAAGCAACAGAAAGGAAATGAGCACCACAACAACTTACTATTGCTAAACAACATAAACCGCCTTAAAATCTTTATAAATATCCTATAAATTCACCATCATCTTTGTTTCTAAACCGGCTTTTGGTAGGCTATAATCTCATTTTTAGTCGCTTATTGCACTAAAATTTATTTCACTTGCTTTGAGTTTGAGATTTAATCGCTATTATTATACACTAATTGGATAATTTATGCCTTGTAGAAGTGATTCCGAGATATGTAGATGTTGTGAGAACGTGATTTTTGCCCTATATATGAATTACTCCCAGAAAATTTAAAATAAAATAATTTTTAGTTTGCTTGCAATTGTTGTGAATCTTGTGTTATTTTTCTTGTATTATTTACATTTATCTGTGCATGTTTATTCGTTAAATTAATAAAAAATATGTTATAAAAAAAATATATGTCACATTTACATCTAGGATATAAGTTTACAATTAGGAGTAATTAAGTTTGTTTTACGAAAATAAAAAATCACAAAAAATATGCATCATTTGCATTTTTAGCATTCAATATCAAATTGTACAATTTTATTTTAATTGGTGTTTAATTGTGTATGATAATTGTTGTTAGGAATTAATTAGTATTTTGATAAGCTAATTTAGTTTATAACTTAATTTAGAATTTTAGTTTTTATTAATTAGAAAGTAAAAGAAAAGAGAGCAAAAAATA
>MU670425.1:7442-53652 GCA_026770625.1 Nicotiana glauca
GTACATTGATATTGGTTGGTGATCTTTGGAAATAAAGGGATGAAAATGTGAGAAACCGAATACGGCCACCGTGTCAGGAATAAAGAATCTTGTGAATGGCCAAATGAGCCAAGGAAATACTGTTGTTGTTGGTGACTGGAACTACTAATTGGAATCTATAAATTGTGAAGGATATTGAGGTAAGCATGGTTGCATTTATGATGTATTCGTATACTTGTATTTATACTAAAATTGTGTGCAATACTAAATTGAATCAAACATGTTTTCGGGAGTATCTTTAGCAACACGGAGGAAGGGTGGGTCATAAGACTCATTCCTGAAACTACACGTGCCGGTGTAAGGGTGCATCGAGCTTATTCCCCTTAACTGGGATGATCTTGGCAACATTGTAATTTGGCAACGCCAACCCGCACGACATATGTGGGAAGGATAGCCGATCGGGCCGTGATCGGACGCCATGCCGCACACATGGTGATATATTGCTGGAAATCAACAAATCTGGAAATTCGATACCTGGGAAATTAAAAAGTGGAAATTTGTGATTTGGTATATGTCTCTAAAAGGGATGACTTAGCCGATCGGGTCATGATCGGACTCCGTGCTAACAAATACGATGGTAAAACTTATATCGGTGCTAGAGATCTCACAACCAAACAAAAAAAAATTAAATTATATATATTATTTTCATAAACTAGAGGACTAACATGTTTCAAAATTGGGTGTTAGAATATTGTTGATCTTGACTTACTGTTTGTGGATTCTTTTCTTGTATGGATATTCTAATCTGAAATATGACTTTTAGCCCTACATACTAGTGCTATTCGACGGCACTAACGTCCCTTTTGCCGGGGGCGCTACTTTCGTGTTATGATTGTAGGTGGTTCTATAGAAGGTACTCCGGTCCACCGGCAGTAGCACCTCAGTTGTGTTGGTTAGCCCCACTCCATCCCGGGGTCATGTTATGTATCTTTTGTTCATTTTCGGAATACATTTTGAGGTATAGCCGGAGCCTTATTACCGGTATTTCTCTACTGCTCTTATCTTGTGTTTAGAGGCTCCGTAGACTATTGTGGGTGGTGGCTGATGTTGGGAGTCCGGGCTAGAAATTTTGGTACTTGATAATCATGCTTTTCATTAAATTTGCAAACTTGTAATATTTGGATAACTAAATATGGCAATTAGAAAGAATGAAATGAGGGTTGCTAACAACAGATTTCCTTGCGTTTTATTAAATGGGATAATATCCCCTCTTTATTTATGAACTAGTTTGGGTGGAATGAAACATAGCATGCTTGCTCAGTCGGGTTTACTCGGTTGAGCGCCGGTCGCGCTCCTCAGATTTTTGAGCGTGACATAGAATCCCGGATAAGCCCCAAAATTAGGGTTTTCACTCATGCTAAGTCAGATATAGGAGAGGGTAAATCAAGTGAATAACAAACATAAACTCAAACAAGATCCCAAAATTAGGGCTTTTAACATGCTAATTCAAATAAAAATAAGGTGAATCAAACACCCACTGACAAACAGACCAGGAAACTCAAACAAAATCCCAAATTAGGGTTTTCAACATGCGAGTTCAGATAGAAGATAATACAAACAAACACAGTAAAAACATGTTAAGATTTAGAGAAGAGATGTTCGAGATAAAATAACATGAAATCCTAGTTGAGGAAAATAGAGTTTCTGAAAGCAAACATTAAAGAATCTTTGAGAAAAACGCATAGAAGGTTCACACACACACATAGATCCAGAACAGATCTAAAATAAATCGAAGGAACCTCAGAGATTAGGGTTTCGTAAGAAATCCAACAGACGAGATAGGCTTTGGAAACCATTGATCTGAGCAGAGAAGTCGAAGATCGAGCTTGAATAGCCATGGCTGGCCAGAAAAGGGTTGAAGACGACCGGAGAACAGTCATCGAACAAAGGCTTGGCCTGAACCCTTCAAGATCTGGGCATTGGACCTTTAGAAGTGAGCACATAGGAGCCATGGGAGGCTAGGATAGGCCTCCGATGAGCCTGAGAAGCCATAGATTAGAGCTTAGATGAGAGGCGGCAGCTAGGGTTTGAGGTGGTGTTGAGAGCGTTTGAGAGAGACGATGGATTAGAGGCAGCGATCTTTGAGAGAATGGGGAGGGTTTGGGGGGTCATTGGGAATTAATTAAGGTAAGGGGAGCCTGGGCCATTGATTAAAATGATCAGCGGCTCAGATTAAAAGGGACACGGGCCGGTTCGGGTGATTGGGTCAGGGGTCGGGTTGGCATGGTAGTTGGGCTGGGAAATATTGTGTCTAAATTTGGGTTAATGGGGTTGCCAAATTGCCTATAATTGAAATGCAATTGAGGCCAAATCGTAAATAGCCAATTTTCCCTTTTATATTTTATAAAATAGTAATACAGATTTTAAAAACAAATTAAGAGTACTGGGCAAATGAATATTATATGACTATTAATTTGAAAATGCCGGGACTAATTTTATAAACATAAAATGCCATAAATTGCAAGATAGGCTATAATTGCAACTATATGCAGTTTAGTTTTAAAAATACCAAATGAACTTGTAAAATTATGCGAAAATTACCTTAATTATATTTTGGTGTAAATGTGAAAATAAAAATTAATTATTCACCAAAATGATAATTTTAGGAATAATTATTGGATTTTGTTGTATAAAAATTGGTAATAAGTTGGTTTTAAAAATCATTAAAAAAATGCTAAAACTCTTGGATGTGCTTATATATGCACCAATATGCTATTTTGGAAATATTTGGGTATAAAAATACTTAGGGAAAAATTGGGTATCAACTGCTGCCCCTCTTTATCCGAGAAGGATGAAAGAGTTGTCGGGTAAAGATATGATGGCCAATTTTGACCGGAAGCGGCGGTTTGAAAGAGTTTGACCGAGCTCTAGTTTATGAGCTACCTACACATTCCTGGTTTTACAGGAATCAAGCCGTATGTAGTTCAGGAACCATTGACGTAACATGCCGATGGCGATTTGAAAGAGATGGGCCCGATGTTTGGGGGAAGCAAGAGGTATCTTGAAGTTGATCGGCTGTGAGAACCGGAACAGGGTCGCTCCTGCTGAGACGACCATTGCTAGCCGGTATACCTGCAGGTGAGCAATATAGACGTATATCGTGCATAAACTTAAACGTGATGCAAGTTCCCGTTGGACCATGAATATTGTCCTCGGACGGTTAGGATGACGTCTTTAGACCATGATGTCCTGGGCCATGAAGCGCAAAATTAAAGGATTCGCAGGCTATGAAATGACGTTCTCGGGCCATGAAAATGGTGCCTCCGAACCATAATGCCTTTGAATAATGATGTACAAGATATAAAGTGGGATCCTCGGGCCATGGCATGGTGTTCTCGGGCTATGAAGATGATGCCTCCGAACTATGATGCCTTTGGATAGTTTGGCAATATTTCAGCCCATGAAATGCAAGATTTGGCGGTATTTCAGCCGATGCAAAAATGTAAATGGCGATATTTCAGCCGATAAGAATTTAAATATAGTTTGGCGATATTTTAGCCGGTGCGAAAAAATATAAATGGCGATATTTCACCTGACAGAGAGTTTAAATGGTAGTTTGGCGATATTTCAGCTGATGCAAAAAATGTAAATGGCGATATTTCACCCGACAGAACTTTAACAACGGTTTGGCAATATTTCAGCCGACAGAACTTTAAATAAAGCAAGCGATGTTTTAGTCGATATAAAAAGTAAAACGGTGATATTTTAGTCGATAGAGTATTTAAATAAGGTTTGGCGATGTTTCTGCCGATGCGAAAAATGTAAATGGCGATGTTTCAGCCGATCGCAAGATGTAAATGAAAGTGGCAATATTTCAGCCATGCAAGTGGAGGTAGAGCTTAACCTCGGAAGGCAGAAAGGTAGCCTTATGCAATGTAGGAAATGAAGGTGGAGACAACGCTTAGTCTCGGAAGGCAGAAAGGTAGCCTTATACAATGCAAAAAATGCAGATGGAGACAACGCTTAGTCTCGGAAGGCAGAAAGGTAGCCTTATGCAATGCGGAAAATGCAGATGGAGACAATGCTTAGTCTCAGAAGGCAGAAAGGTAGCCTTATGCAATGCAAAAAATACAGATGGAGACAACGATTAGTCTCGAAAGGTAGAAAGGTAGCCTTATGCAATGCAGAAAATGCAGATGGAGACAACGCTTAGTCTCGGAAGGCAGAAAGGTAGCCTTATGCAATGCAGAAAATGCAGATGGAGACAACGCTTAGTCTCGGAAGGCAGAAAGGTAGCCTTACGCAATGCCGAAAATACAGATGGAGACAACGCTTAGTCTCGGAAGGCAAAAAGGTAGCCTTATGCAATGCAAAAAATGCAGATGGAGACAACGCTTAGTCTCGGAAGGCAGAAAGGTAACCTTATGCAATGCAGGAAATGCAGATGGGAATAAAAGATTCTTAGCAGATTGCTAGTAACTGATTGTGATATTGTGGCTGCTGGGGGATATTACGTGCGGACAGCAAATGCGAATAGGCAGGGCGGTTCAATGCGAACGCACAATATGTTTGTAACTCGGGTGCCTGCATCCAAAGAAAATTGTGAGTTTTGTAAAGGGGAAAGGTTAGTTCGTTTTCCCGTGGCTTCCGGCGTTGCGTGTCATTAGGGTAGCATTACTAAATAGAAGCTATCATAGTTATGCATGATTTAACAAATATAACATAAGTAGAAAATAGTTTTGTTTAGATGAACCAACGACTGCAACGTGGTTCAAAGCATTGCAACCTCTCTAGCTCCGGATTTTTGAGGGTCCCCCTCAAAATTCTGCCCCAGTTTACTGGGCTGGCACTTCTGACGGCTGCGCTGAACGAATGCAAAATCAACTTCGGAATTTTGAGGGTCCTCCTCAAAATTCTGCCCCAGTTTACTGAGGTGACATCCTTGGCGATGAGCGGCTGAAGACCATCTTCGGAATTTTGAAGTTCCTCCTCAAAATTCTTCCCTAGTTCCAATAATAGGGGGAAATGGAATTTTTTTTATTAGATTGTGACCGTACCCATAGGGATGCCTACGTATCCCCTCTTAAACGGGAATCAGGTCAGGCGTAGTTCAAATCTTTGACGTTCTCTGTGGCCCCCAAATTAATGACCTCAGTTTCTTCTAGGTTGGACTTAGGTCTATTCTCAAAATTCTCAACCTCTCTGACGACCTCTTCCGGTATTTCATCTTCTTCTGAGTCTATGTCCTTTTGTTGCGTTGTTTCGTTGCAAGTCACAGTCGTTGTCTCATCGTCAAGATAAGTAATAGTAATGCTGTATAAAATAGAGTAAATGATAAAGAAAATAATAATCTAGATATGTATGATAAACTAAAATGCTTTGATTAAATTCAAAATTGTTTGAAACATCGGAGCTCTTTTCGAAATTAAAGACAATGCGGAAAGAAAATCAACTAGTAAAGTAAACTAAAAATGCGATACATGCTGCTTTTGTTTATCCTTGCTACCCTGAAGCCCTCCAAGCTCTGACGGTCCTAGTTGACTAGTTGCTGAGGCGGTCTCCCCTGCTTACGGCCTGTATGGAAGGGTCTTCCTCCCCTTCCTCCTCAAAAAGAACACAGCAGTCCATGTCATCATCCTCCAGGAACAAATTCTTCATGGCTGCCAATGTTTCATCTTCTTCTAACCCATATATAGTTTCTGCTGGCTGGAAGGTCTGCTCCAGGCTAGGTATCGAAAACTCCAATGGATAGTAGGGACCGGGCCATAGTGGCGACCAGCTTCGAAATTCCACCCAAGTATAACCGTACCCTAAGCCAAATGTAGTGCCATGCTTCTTCAGTTTGATGGGTTTAGTGATCCCCTGGAGATTCTTACCGAGTCCCTTTCCAGGCTTGTAACCGCACCAATTCAGGATACTTTCGATCTTGTTGTCCCACCATTTATCTTTGTCTATAGCATTGACCCTTTCGATGCGGTGGTATGTCTCTCCGCCCATTCTCCTTTTGCCCCTGATCATTGGGATGGTCTGGCGACTATATATGGGGTTACTACCATCGCCATGAATGATCACTTCTTAGTGATTCCATTCGAACTTTACCGCCTGATGCAGGGTCGATGCTACGGCTCCAGCAGCATGGATCTAGGGGCGTCCTTACAACAAGTTGTAGGATACCGAGATGTCTATCACTTGGAAGTCGACGTTGAACCGTGTTGGCCCCATTTGCAAGCACAGGCTGATTTCTCCAATAGTAGATCTCTGGGATCCATCAAAGGCTTTGACATTGATAGCCATGTCTTTGATCTCGTGTAGGCCTTTCCCCAAAGTTCTGAGAGTTACAAGCGGACAGATGTTGAGGCTCGATCCCCCATCGATCACAACCCTGGTGACGAAATAATCTTCGTACTGCACGGTGATGTGCAGTGCTTTGTTGTGGCCCAAACCTTTTGGCGGCAATTCGTCTTCATGGAAGGTTATTTTGTGGTTCTCCAGCACTTGCCCCACCATGTTCGCCATCTCGCCCCCGGTTATATTGTTGGGCACATAGGCTTCGCTCAGTATCTTCATTAAGGCATTCTTGTGAGCGTCTGAACTCTGTAGAAGAGCTAGGATAGATATTGATGCTGGTGTTTTGTTCAACTGTCCAGCGACTGAGTACTCCTTAGCCTGTATTTTCCTCCAAATATCATTGGGTCTTGTCTCAATAGGACGTCCCGGGGCTTGCTTACCAGATTCGGCTAGGTGCTCTAGGGTGTAGACCCTCCCTGTTCTAGTCATTCCTTGTGCGGCAATCGTTTCTCCTGTCTTTGTCTTTCCTTTCCTTCTAGCTTCGCCAGTGTAATCCCATGGTATGGAATTTGAGTGGAATGGTGTTATGTCAGTCGTTGCCACTGGAATAGGCACCCTTGATAGTAGCACAACAACTTCAAAGGGTGTAGGTGCCTTTGGAACCCCAAATTCAACTTCGATTGGCCTGGACGCCTTCACAGAAGGAGGCGCTTCAAATTCAAGAGGTATAGACATATTTACTACGTCGTCCATGGAGGGCTGATTCTGCACAACAATTAGGTTAAGGGTAACCACCGGCTTCTTTGGTTCATCCCCTTCAGCAATCAAACCTATTGGCCCTTTGGGGTCCCAATCATCCTCGATCTCGATCATATGAATGTCTCCACCTTTGCGGTCAGGCATGGGGTTGTTACGAATATTTGGATCAGGCTCCTTTTCTACAATGACCTTATTGTCGATCAGGGTCTGAATCTTAACTTTCAATGAACGTCACTCGTCAAGGTTGTGTCCCTTCATGCCGGAGTGATACGCATAGGTCTTGTTGGGGTTGACCCATCGGGAGGGATTTTCTGGAGCTTTGGCTGGGATACGAGTGATGTAACTAGCAGCTTTAAGTCTTTCATATAACTGGTCAATTGGTTCTGCGATGGTTGTATATTGTCTGGGAGGTTTACGGTCAAAATTTGGTCTGGGTCTCCGAAAATTTTGACGGGTGGGTGGTGATTGATAGTGAGAGGGTTGAGCGTTATAAGCTTGGTAAACAGGTGTTGGTTAAGAGTATCTAGGTGAGGTGGGTTGATATGTGAGAGGTGGAGAGGACTAGTAAACGGGAGGTGGATAGGATGGTGCGGGTGCTTGGCAATTTGGGATAGACCGATATGTAAGTGGAGGTGATGGGTAAGTGTGGTATTTTTGGTGGTGATTTGGCTCCCTGTGTGACCATCACGACACCTACATCTTTCTTCTTGGACGCGCCACCAGTTTGTAAAGCCTTATTGGTGGCTTGCAATGCTTCAAGAGTTGTAACCATACCATTCTTGATGCCCTCTTCGATTATTTCTCCGAGTTTGATGATATCAGAGAACTTTTGACCCTCGATCAACATCAACCTCTCGTAATATTAGGTATCCTGAGCCCGGACGAAGAATCTATTCATTTGCTCTTCTTCTAGGGCCGGCCTGACATTTGTAGCTTCTGACCTCCAACGAGTAGCATACTCGCGGAATGTTTCGGTGGGTTTCTTCTTCAAATTCTGTATGTAGAATACATCTAGTGCATTCTCTGTATTAAACCAGAATCTATCCATGATGTCCAATGCCATACCTACCAACTCGTCAATTTCTTGGGGTCTTGACTGATGTACCAGGATAGTGCATCTCCTTTTAAGCTCCTCATGAAGAGCTTCATATGGATCTTCTCATCTCTTTCGACCCCCACTAGCTTATCGCAATAGGTCCTTAGGTAGACTCTAGGATCTCATGCTCTATCAAACATTTTGAACTTGGGAGGTTTGTACCCCTCCGGAAGTTCAACATCTGGTTGAATGCACAAGTCCTCGTAATTCAGTCCTTCAATGCCTTTGTTACCTTCCACGCCCTGAACTCGGCTGGTTAATTTCTTGAGCTCTGCTGCTAAGTTCCTGATGAGGGAGTTCTTGTCATCAGACTCAGGTGCATCTGAGATGGGTTGGGCGTAGTGGGGTACAGTATCCACGTAAATAGGAGTGTTGTGGAGATGGTTATTTGTGGTGTTCAGTGGCTCAGGAATGAGTAGTGGGGTGTTATTTGGAGTGTGGCATGTGTTGCAGGTATGAGTGGGTTGTATCTGTGGTTGCGGGGTGTTTTGTAGAGGAGCGGTATTCTGGGTGTTAACATCAGGAGCAGCAAGAGTGAATGATAGGCTTGCCAAGTTTCGAACCTGGTCCAATCCTTCCTGGAATTTCAGCAATTTCTGCTCAAGATGAGCAGCAATTCCCTTAGCAATCGGGGTACCCTAAGAAGTTTCCTCCCTTTCGATCTCTTTTCTAGCACTCGCGTCTCCCATTTTGCCTTTGTTCTTGTTTCTGATAGGACTCGGAGGAGTAGGAGGTGGAGGGCCCTTGGATCTTGTGGAGTATGTTGATGGTGCCAGAATGCACGAACTAACCTTTGGGAAGGGGAATAAAAAATAAAATAAAAACAAAAGGTAACAAGTTAGTGGGGTTTTTGAGAAAATATATTGCAATATTTAAACACGTTGTGCGAAAAAATATAAATCGCATCCTAGTTTTGGTGCCTCGTTGTGCCCGTGGTAGGCCTAGCGACAAATAGTTTTGAAGAACTTATAATGCTAAATGCCTCATTTTATTGATAAAAATAAGATGAATCCACAACAACGCTAAATGACGGAAAGTAAATGTCACTAGTGGCCATTGGCCTTATTATATCATTAAGGCAAAATAAAGAACTCCTGACTACTTGGTCCCAGAGGGACCTTCCCCAGATTTGGCATCCTTGTCTCCCCTGAACAGCTCCACCAATTCGCGTAGTCCTAGCAGCAAGTAAGCTCGGGCCAGATGTCCGCCTGCATTTCCTTCAGCATTTTGACAGTCTTCGATCCTTTTGATGAACTTTCCTTCTAGCTCTACTAGACCCTGCTCCAAATACCCCAACTGAATGTTGGCACTGACAGCCATTTCTTTCCACTCCTTGATCAATTTCTGATGTGCTTCTTGTATTTTCAGATGCTCACTTTCACACTCTCGAATTCTCTTGCGCCGTTGATTATACTCAGCATGCTCGTCAATAATTCTGTGACCTCGAACGGATCTCGGTTGACCCGTGTTATTTTCATCTAACCAACCCAAATAATACGGTAAACAACCGGCATGGTACCTGTCTGGCTCGACGAATTCCTTCCCCAAAATGATTTTGCAATGCCACAAATGCTGAGCTTGGCACCTGTGAGGGCTATCATCGCCCTGGAAATCAGACTTGAGGTGACTGGTTTTATCAACCCTTGGTATGATTTGTCTTCTTCCATCTTACCTCATGGCTCGAAGAGGAATGTAAGGATAAGTCCCTCTCAAACCAATCAGTATGAGAAATGGTGCATCTCGGGATCGGAAAATGAATTCATCCGTAGGGAACCACTCAAACATCCATCGCACCTGGTCTTCTTTCAGGTTGTCGAACAATTCAACCCACCCTCTAGCATCCTCTGGCTGAGCGAACATCTTTGGCATATAATTCATACGCCTCGGATAGTGGAAGGCGATATGATCATCCTAATCTATGCATAGGATCTCCTGTCGGTATTCTCCTTTCTAGAGGTGCTCCATGAGCCAAAGCTGAAGCAATAAGTTGCAACCCTCAAAATGATTGCTTTGTTGTTGACACTTGTTCAAGGTGCGGTATATGTCGGTGACGATCATGGGCACTATGCTGAAAGTTTGCCCACCAATCCCTTCCATCAAAGTTTTGGTTACCATGGCTAGCCTGGTGTGGATCCTAGCCTTCTTCATAGGGAACACGATCATCCCCAAAAAGCAAAACATGAAAACAAAGACCCTTCTATGGACATACCCCAATGAGGTGATTGCAAATTCGTCTGAATAGGTGCGGTATGACTTGCTATGACCGTACCTTTCATATAGATAGTCAAACGGGACGTAGGAGTCTTTCAAACAAGTTAAGTCTGGGTTTTTCTTCAACCGTATCATTTTAAGGAAACCCCTTCCTTTGCGATTTTCAGGCACAAGCAAACCCGGAGTCTCCCAAGGAATTCCAGCTAAACCCCCATATCTCTTCAAGTAAAGGAGTCATTTAAAGATCACCAAAGCAGAACACAGATTTGTCACTATCCCAGAACAATGTTGCAGCCTCTATGATTTCGTTATTAGGCTGAATCTGTAGGAGAGAAGGCAGATTCCCTAAGTACTTGCCGACGAGTGTTTGATCACTAGAATGGAGATCGCTCCACCAATTCAGCAGCCTTGGATGAATGTTGGTTACCATGCCAAATCTGGGGATCTCGTGCCTCATTTTTTGCAAAATAGAGTGTTAGGCCCTTACCCCCACCGGACTCGACTATTTAAATCAATAATTAACATAGCAAGCACTTAAGTTCTCCAAATAAATGCACATAACATGGAGGCGTCCATTTGGGTTTCAAGGAAACCTGGTGGACTTTGGACAAGGCTGTCTTAATGAGTCATTACGTGGACAACATAACTTACTCGGCTAGGTTTGACCATGATGCATGTATGATTTAAATGGAATAAGGTTTCTATTTTGAAGTGCTAGACTAGTACCCTTGAGCGGACAACTCAAGAGGGAAAGGCACGGAACCATCGACTACACCGTTGATCAACTGGTTTTACCGCAAATATGCCTTTGCCAAATTTAGGGGGTGATAGTATTGGACGTGCGCAACTACTCATTATAAGCGTTGCTATAGTATTTATTTGGCACGAGTGGAATATGATGTTGAAGATGCAGTTTACAAGGATGAAACAAATTGACATGTATTTTCACGTTCATACAATAAAGTTTACAATGATTGCTCAGAAATTACAACAGTATTGATGGAAAAGCAATAAATGAAAGTTATTTAAGAAAAAGAAACAAAAGAAACAAGTTAGTTTCAAATAAAGATATTAAACAAAAGTAATAAAAGAAAGCAATAAAGTCACGTATAGCATGCAATGGTAAAAGCCTAAAGAATTCCCCTAGCAGAGTCGCCATGTTGTCGACGCCCCCTTTTTTCCTAAAGCGAAATCGGGTTCACGACATTGGGGAAGACAACTCTTTTCCCAATTTGGAAATTGGGTTTTTTTGAGAGTTTGGAGAGTCGCCAGCTAATGATTATAGTGAATTAGGACACTTTTAGAAAAATTAAAGATTCAGACTAGAGCTTTGGGTAAAGGCTTGAAATTATCTCGAGGGGAAGGTGTTAGGCACCCCTCAAGAACCACTAGTATGGTTCCCAGCCATGCTACAATTGTGAATTTAGATGTAAATATAAATAAACAAGTACAAGAAGCACAAAAGGTTAAAAGAAGTGCTGAATTTTAAAGGAGCAATTTAAAAAAAAAACGTGCAAGTAGAGTAAAAGGTCAAGTACTTAGTGCAAATAATCCGAAAGATCGTGCGAGAAGAAGAAATTGAAAATGTAATAGCTTTAAAGATTCAGAAAATTTTGTTAAACTAATAAAGAAGGAGAAAGGGGTCTTAGGTTGATACATTACATGGATCATTCGTACAACATTGGTACTCAGTTGTACGCGGAGTGTTATCGTGTAATCATCATCTCCATGTCTACCCTTCCCACCCCGTTAAGATATTAAAGAGCGGAACGGTAACGTTTACTTATCGCATGCTACTACACGTCCCAATCCTATTAGTCCCGGGGTATTAGGACTTCTAATCCTAAAGGGGAAGAAAGGGATGGGGGCCTTTGTGGAGTTTAAAGGATAAAATTCTAGCCCGACATTCAAAACAAGTATCAAGTAAAAGGGGAGAACAAACAAGCATACAAGGCTCAGATTAACCCCAGAAGTCAAACAATCATTTAGTTTAGCATGCCTTGACAAATACTGATTTGGTCTTAGATTTAAATTAAGCAGCGTGCGGACTGGTTCAACACATGTATTTAAACAGAAATTTTGCATTAGGCAACTCGGGTACAGTTGTCAGGGACCGACCCAATTCATTAATTAGCCAACCTTTTATTTATGAGTTGAAAGTAAAAAAAAAACTAGGCGTAGGATCTATTAATTTCAGGAAAAAGATGCAAAGAGTTACCAGTAGTTTTAGAAAGATGCAAGTTGATTTTAGAAAAAGAGTTATCAGTTTAAATAAAGAGAAAAAATGCAAACCGATTTTAGAAAAGAGTTACCAGTTGTTTCAGAAAAGATGTAGACTGATTAAAAGGTTTACGAGTTTAGGGGAAGTACTGATTGGTTGTAGGAAAAGGTTTTACCAATTTTAGTGGGGTTTCAAAAGTAGAAAATTACCAATTTTAGTAAAGACACGAGTTCCAGCAATCGACACTACTTAAGAACGAATGATGCTATTAAAGACGAGGTTTCCTATTGGAATGCTTTCTATACATTTACTGATTTTAACACCATTTCATGACATTAATAGGAGTCTTATACACATGATGTCTATATGCAACTTTGTTATTAAGCCTATAAACGGTTTGCCTAATGACATTCGTATATGCAAAAATGCAAGAGCCTATAGACATGATCTTTGTATGTGTCATTACAGAACATGAATGTTAAATCCTATAGACATGCTTTCTAGGTGATTTTGCGGTAAAGTTAAGCGTTAAATCCTATAGGCATGGTCTCTATGTGATTGAATCAGTATTAAAGACCCTATAGGCAGGATTTCTAGTTTGATAAAAAAAATAAAAATCCTAACTCATGATTTCTACCCCTTGGATGTAAGAAAAGTAAAGACCCCTCCCACACCCTTTTACTATACTCCCCGAGTTTCATACAAAATTATTGCAACCCAACGAATCAAACTGGAAATTAAAAGATACACCAAAAGCTAACAGCTAGATCCGAGCAGCCTAATTCAACCTTAATGTCTAATAACATGCGATTGAGCCACTTCCGGGATCCAGATTTCCAAAGCCTTCTCTTTATCCAAGGTGTTTCAAAGTTCCAGGCAATCTCAGGGATTCCAGGCATTGCTTACACCCAGGATAGTATCAGAATTAGAATAGTGTTGTGTGGAAGGGCCAGCTCTCATGCATCCAAGTTCACAGGGAGCTCAGGGGTCCCAAATCATGGTTTGCAAGAGAGGGACAGAACTTATAGCTAAGAGTAAGTGCAAAGTGAAAGGGGAATTGGGGATCCATGGCAGGTGGTGGTCATACCTAGCCACAAAGTAGGCTGGCACACCCCTGACCACTTGTTTGGTTAAACAAGTTTGGAGTAGACCTTTTGAAGGACAGACCAAAGTCTAGATAGTGATTAGGACACTATCAGAGCCCAGTCCAGGGCTCAGACACATAAAAGGGGGAAAAGGGAATAGCCATTGATTGAGTTTGGGATTCAAAGAATCCAGTTCGGGATAATAGATAGCAAATTAGAGTGTTGTTATGTCCTGAACCATAACTCACATACAAAGGGTAAAGGGTAAGGGGATTCATAAAGTATCAAATTCATGACAAACAACTGATTGCATACATAATTTAAATACTGAACTATAAAGGAAAGGGGAAACATGCGACAATATGCTTGAAACAAATGGGCAGAATTAAACACATTGTTGTTGAGGCATGTAAACTAATTGAGACATACCAGTAAAGAAGCAAAAGATTGCAGAAGAAAGTAAACAAAGTCCACAGCAGTGCAAGTATCAGAAAGAGAGAGTTTAAGTGAAAGTGAATTGTGAACTCAGATTGTGTTCTGTGTTTGTGTGTACTCAAAGAAAAGGGAGGAGAGTATTTATAGTTTTGCAAACGTGTAGAGAAATAAGGTAACAAGTACAAGTCTAACACAAATATGGCATGGATACAAATCAGAATCAAATTAGTATTAGATTCCCCTTCAATCAGGGGATTTTTATTCAAAAGGATGCTAACAGGTTTTAAATAGGGAAAGGGAGAATGAACCTTGTAAATAGAATGGTTGTTTCCATAAAAGAAGCATTAAGGTAATATAATGGGTAATCAAGTCTGAGTACAGGGTGTAAACTTATTTTTTGGAAAGATTTTGGGAGGCCAATCAAAGGAAAAGAATCAATTACCCCTTAACGGGCGAGTAAAATCAAAATTTTACTAAGGAAAAGTTTTTTAAAAATTACTCACAAGTTACAGAAAAAACTCAATACATATATACATGAATGCACAAGTAATAGGAACGTGAAGCTAAGTTGTGGCAAAATAATAGCATGTAGCAGTAACTAAAGGCATGATAGTCAAGTTTTAGTGCTTAACAATAGACAAAAGATTCAGAAGCATGCAAAGAACGCAGAACCAAAAAAAATAGTCAATAGAATGGAAGCACACTGCAATTTCAACGAACGAGTTGTACACACAAAAAGAGATTGAATAGTCCCCAAAGAAACTAGGGTTTTCGAAAATCAAACGAGTTTAGAGGAGATGAGCAGTCAAACAAAAAAAACAGGTTTAGAATCCCGGATAAGTCCCAAAATTAGGGTTTTCACTCAAGCTAAATCAGATATAGGAGAGGGTAAATCAATTGAATAACAAACAGAAACTCAAACAAGATCCAAAAATTAGGGCTTTTAACATGCTAATTCAGATAAAAATAAGGTGAATCAAACACCCACTAACAAACATACCAGGAAACTCAAACAAAATCCCCAAGAAAATTAGGGTTTTCAACATGTGAGTTCAGATAGAAGATAATACAGACAAACACAGTAAAAACATGTCGAAATTCAGAGAAGAGATGTTCGAGGTAAAATAACATGAAACCCTAGTTGGGAAAACAGAGTTTCTGAAAGCAAACATTAAAGAATCTTTCAGAAAAACGCATAGAAGGTTCACACACACATAGATCCAGAACAGATCTAAAATAAATCAAAGGAACCTTAGAGATTAAGGTTTCGTAAGAAATCCAACAGACGAGATAGGCTTTGGAAACCATTATCTGAGCAGAGTAGTCGAAGATCGGGCTCGAATAGCCATGGCTGGCCAGAAAAGGGTCGAAGACGACCGAAGAACGGTCATCGAACAAAGGCTTGGCCGGAACCCTTCAAGATCTAGTCGTTGGACCTTTAGAAGTGAGCACACAGGAGCCATGGGAGGCTAGGATAGGCCTCCGATGAGCCTGAGAAACCATAGATTAGGGCTTAGATAAGAGGCGGCGGCTAGGGTTTTAGGTGGTGTTGAGAGCGTTTGAGAGAGACGAGGGATTAGAGGTGGCAGTCTTTAAGAGAATGGGGAGGGTTTGGGGGGTCATTGGGAATTAATTAAGGTAAGGGGGAGCCTGGGCCGTTGATCAAAATGATCAACAACTGAGATTAAAAGGGAAACGGGCCGGTTCGGGTGATTGGGTCAGGGGTCGGGTTGGCATGGTAGTTGGTCTAGGCAATTTTGGGCCTGAATTTGGGTTAATTGGGGTTGCCAAATTGGCTATAATTGAAATGCAATTGAGGCCAAATCGTAAATAGCCAACTTTCCCTTTTATATTTTATAAAATATTAATACAGATTTGAAAAATAAATTAAGAGTAATAGGTAAATGAATATTATATGAATATTAATTTGAAAATGCTGGGACTAATTTTATAAACATAAAATTCCATAAATTACAAGATAGGCTATAATTACAACTATATGAAGTTTAGTTTTAAAAATACTAAATTAACTTATAAAATTATGCGAAAATTACCTTAATTATATTGTGGTATAAGTGTGAAAATAAAAATAAATTATTCACCAAAATGATAATTTTGGAAATAATTATTGGATTTTGTTGTATAAAAATAGGTAATAAGTTGGTTTAAAAAATCATTAAAAAAAATGCCAAAACTCTTGGGTGTGCTTATATATGCATCAATATGCTATTTTGGAAATATTTGGGTATAAAATTACTTAGGAAAAAATTGGGTATCAACAAATATGCCTATAGGAACCATCAATAACGATGCAGAATTTATACTCTTGTAATTGACAACTTCTTTTCCTAAATCAGTATACTTCTTTCTAAAACTAATAGATATGATGCCTATAGGTTTCGTTTAACACTTAGGCAAACCATAGGGTATCTTATAAATTAAATCAGGTCTTATTAACTACAAACAGCAGGCAGGTCTGATTTGGGCTTCTTATCTGAAATATGTAATAGATCAGTCTGCCACATCTTTTAAGTTTAAACAGACCCTAATCGGTACGTGTAAAAGACATGCTAAACTGTATGCTTCTCTTTGTTTTTAAGAAGGTTTGTTTGAGCCTTTCTATCTGTTATGTGCTTCTCCCCCATATTTGTTACGTATGTGTTTTGATTGCCGCCTTAGAATTTTGTCCTTTAAATTAATAAAACCTCACATCCCTTCCCTTTAAGGATTAGTAGTCCCAATTACCTCCGAAGCTTATAGGATTGGGCCGGTAGTAGCACGCAATAAGAAAATGAGACTATTCCGCACTTTAATACCTTAACGAGGTGGGAAAGAGTAGATGTGGATATGATGACCACGCGATAACATCACGTGTATAAACGGTTACCGGGTATTATTATTCATAAACCTAGGACCCCCCCTCCCTTATTTGTTTATTTTTATTTCAAAAAACTGCTTTTTCTCAAATTTCAGCTTCTTTAACTATTCTTTTAAACCTCAATTACTCGTAGTAGTTATGTCAAACCCCCTTCCCTTTACTTGTTTATTTTCATAACTTCAAAAACCGCTTTCTTCCCAAACTTCAGCTTCTTTAACTTCTTTTAATATCAATTGCTTGCAACCATTTTGTGAAAACCTCCTCGTATTTGTAATTCTTGCTTGTCTACTTATTGTTTGCACTTAAAGTCACAATTTTTGCATGGCCGGGAACCACACTAGTGGATCTCGAGGGGTGCCTAACACCTTTCCTTCGAGATAATTTTAAGCCCTTACCCAATCTCCGGTTTTCTAAATCAAAATTCTTCTTAGTGTTCTAATGCACTTAATCATTAGGTGGCGACTCTAAAATTCAAACCCAATTCCCAAAAGGAAACGAGTTGTCCGCCCGAATGTCATAAACCCGATTTCGCGAGAAAAAGGGGGCATCGACAATATGTATACACAAAAGAATAACCTGCTTTGAACGAGGTGATTCTTTGATTTGCATTCGGAACTAAAATTAGGAAATCAAATTTCCAATGATAGTCTCTTCGTACAACAAAAATCAAACCCTTAGTAATCTGGGAAGGATAAATGTCAGCACGATTATGAGAAGTAATGGAAGTGGCTTGATTTCTAATCGATTTTCTGTCAGTAAAGAAGGAAAGGTTAGCGGGAATAATCTTATCAACAGTGGGTTCACGAAGTGGTTCACTAGAATACCTACTTCTAACAGAAGATCTATCTGAAAAAGAAGCCCTAGTTCTAATATACTTAATATCACATTCCAAATCTAACATACCCAAGCAACAAAGGATCCACCCGGGTCTCCATGTCCATAAAGTACATAAATCACCATATTCGATCCCATTTTTGCCGTCCGAAAACATACCATACCTCTAATACCCAATCACCCTACGAGAGGTACTCCTATAATTCTTAGGTGCCACCAAGCAAACTTGAACATCAGCAGTCGATTAAACAAGAGAGCGCCGCAATACTAATGAAGTATCCTCAACCCAAAACCATTGCTCTTTCTAAAATGTACACTCTCATCAAGCCATACCAGCTAGTAATATCATTTATCTGGTCATCGGATATTGTCCATGCTTCTTAAGAATTTTATTACCTCCCTTTCAGAACTGAACTGTGACCTAACACATGCAATTCTCAATTTTCCACGACGTACCGCACATACCATACCGTCCTAGGATGAACATAAGAACTTCATATCCCTTCTGAGCCACCACCAGCTACATACTCAACTAGCCAACAACTTTCCATTGATCCCATATAGAAGAAAATCACTACATATATCATGCTCCTCAAGCTCGTAGCAAATATACATCTGTAACTGTGGTAAAAACCGTCAAGAACTATCCGCATTCCATTTGCACAAAACTAAACCGTCAAGACTGAATCCTACTAACTAAACCAAGCGACGCATGTCACTTAAACCCAATATCATTGCCATGAAACACTTGTATACTCTCATTACCTCATAAGCCCCCAAAAAGCTAATCATATCCTTACCAAGCGAATCCGGCCCACTACCAGGCTATCCCATCTATCCGCGTTTCCTTCTAGTTTACCTTCAACTTGATACTCCTTCTTACTATAACACCACTTTTTCCTCAAGCCAGACTCACCGCACGAGACGCAAGCATGAAACTACACCGTCTAAGGCTCATAAACCGCTGAATACTCTCTTAAATATTCCCAAAAGCGCCACCTTCAAAATACATACCCTGAAGGGACTTCTTGCGAATCCAAAGCCATTTCTTTTACCTTTCTAATACTGATATATAAAATCCCATAATCGTATAGAAATACAACGAGTTTGGACACCCTCTAATGCAAACCTCAGTTCTATCCAAATACATAACTAGAAACTCTCCAATTGTTACATGTGAATATCTTGAACCCATTAGAACCACTCTCGAAAGTCATCCACTCTACTCAAACCGCAGTTAGATTGATTAAATGAACTGAAAAACCTGTGCTTCATTAGCACTCTGACACCGCAGAATGTAACCTCATTCCAATATAACCAAGCAACTTCCTGCTCTATGCACCGAGCATCCTTTACCAATGAATACTCAAGACATTCCGTGATTTTTACACACCTATGAAGCATACTATAATCGTTGTTAACAACTTTCCTTTACTCGATCCATCCCCGGTCTCAATCTCCGTAGGCCATAAGTGATTCACATGTACACCTCAACTAGACCAACATAGTACATAATCATGCAGTCAACTGATCGTGTAGTCACCTAATCGATAGCAGACTCCCCTACTTGGCTCGAAGCCATACATCAAAACACACACGATAAACCAAAATGCTTATACTCTATTACTTCCATAATACTATGGTGAGGTCAAACTCGATCTTTCATAAACTCGTGAAACACCAACCATCTATTACTTTAAATGTTCTGCAAATCTCGCATTCACTCTCGCAATAGTTAAACCCACTCTCTTAGGTGACCCAAATTCAAATTGGAAATATCTTTCACTGGTAACGGAGATCTTCCAACAAACAACATAAGGATCAAACAAACTTTAGAACACTCCGCAGACGATAACCCGCCTATTTCGCCTCCAACTAACATCTATTTATGCCCTTCAACCGTCATAGACATTACGTAGTCACTTAATCTTACGGAGTCTAAACTCATAGTGCAACATGAAATTTACTTCACTCCCAACTAGGACACATTAAAAGATTCTTAACACACCCATAACTCGGGGCTATACCTCAAATCAAGATGGAAATCAAGCACCAAATAGTTCTTGTTTACTCCAGCAGACCCTTCTTATCTCATTTAGTTCATGTGAACACATCTCATAGTCACATCACACTCATCACGTAGCTATCCAGTCATCATTTCCCTTTATAACACAATCGAACGTATAGATCCAGAAACACGTGCTTGCGCAATCAACAGCTCAGGGCTCAACTTATAGGCAAAATTGCCTCAAGTGCTCCAAATTTCCCTAACATCGACACACAGAGATCACAACTCACCTATTTCGCCTCCAACTAACATCTATTTATACCCTTCCACCGTCATAGACATTATGTAGTCACTTAATCTTACGGAGTCTAAGCTCATATCACAACATGAAATTTACTTCACTCCCAACTAGGACACATTAAAAGATTCTTCACATACCCATAACTTGGGGCTATACCTCAAATCAAGATGGAAATCAAGCACCTAATAGTTCTTGTTTACTCCAGCAGACCCTTCTTATCTCATTAAGTTCATGTGAACACATCTCATAGTCACATCACACTCATCACATAACTATCCAGTCATCACTTCCCTTAATAACACAATCGAACATATAGATCCAGAAACACGCGCTCGCGCAATCAATAGCTCAGGGCTCAAGTTATAGGCAAAATCCCAGCCTTAAGTCCTCCAGATTGGCCTAACATCGACACACAGAGATCATAACTCACCTATTTTGCCTCCAACTAACATCTATTTATACCCTTCCACCGTCATAGACATTATGTAGTCACCTAATCTTACGTAGTCTATGCTCATACCGCAACATGAAATTTACTTCACTCCTAACTAGGACACATTAAAAGATTCTTTACACACCCATAACTCGGGACTATACCTCAAATCAAGATGGAAATCAAGCACCTAATAGTTCTTGTTTACTCCAGCAGACCCTTCTTATCTCATTCAGTTCATGTGAACACATCTCATAGTCACATCACACTCATCACGTAGCTATCCAGTCATCACTTCCCTTAATAACACAATCAAACATATAGATCCAGAAATATGCGCTCGCGTAATTAACAGCTCAGGGCTCAAGTTATAGGCAAAATCCCGGCCTCAAGTCCTCCAGATTGGCCTAACATCGACACACAGAGATCACAACTCACCCCTTGATCAGGGAATCAGAAGCCATCGAATCACATCTGATACTGAGCGCTTATGTGCGCATACAAACGTGTAGAAAGAATTCAAAGAGTTACTTTTCAAGCTGAATCAAGGACGCACGATAAGAGTTCAAGAATGTGTAGTTTTTCCTAACGGTTCTACAGCCTCCCGAGGATAAGCACAGACATCTCTGTACTGATCCGCGAGACTCTACTAAATCTGCTCATGACTTGTGAGACCTATAACCTAGGCTTTGATACCAACTTGTCACGACCCTAAACCCAGACCTGGTCGTGATGGAGCCTCTCGTGAAGACAAGGCCAGCCGAAAAACTTCCAATTCACTTTAAGGAGTTAAATAATAAAACTCAAGTCTTTAATAGGAATAAAATCCCATAATAACAGTATAAGTTGCAAAAGTAAAACCAACACAGCCCGACATCAGGGTGTCACCAGTCATGAACATCTAAAACCATACTACAAGTCTGAAAGTCTATTCCACTACTACATAACTAGATCAGGAAGGAAATAAGATAGAGGGAGATTGCACTAGGCTGCGAATCGCCAAGAAGCTACCTAGTAAATCTCGGAAGACCTGCTGCAACTATCAACCCTCAGTAGCAGGACCTGTAGCACTCGAATCTCCATATAGAGGTGTAGGGAGTAATGTGAGTAATCCAACTCAGTGAGTAATAAAAATAAATGAAGACTGAGCGATACAAGATCACATAAAGCACAACATTAACCTATCAGAGGCATAGCAGAATCAGTAAATATAATAAATAAGTGAAATCTCATGAACACCTTTTAAGCAGTCAAATAATATATACATAGGAAAATGCAATAAGAAAAGGTAAACACATAATAATTGCCCCTCGGGAAATATCACAGCACAATACCAGCCCCCCGGGCTATATCTATCATTACAATGGGTACCCGTGCTCACTGGAGGTGTACAGACTCTGGTTGTGATGACCCAGCCAGTCGTCTTAAGAATTAACACCCCAATACCCTATTAACTGCTTCCCCTAAGTTCATTTCTGCTATTTTGTTTTGTCGGGACGTTCGGTGTTGGGTTTCGGAGAGTTTTGGGACACTTAGTCCCTAAATGAGAGCTTAAGTGTTGAAAAATAGTCTGTAGTTGGAATAGTGTGAAGACGACCTTGAAATGGAAATTCGATGGTTCTGTTAGCTTTGTTAGATGATTTCAGGGTTCGGAGCGTGTTCGGAATATATTTTGGAAGTACATAGCTCATTTAGGCTTGAAATGCCGAAGTTTGAATTTTTGAAGTTTCCAGTCTAATAGTGAGTTTTTGATATGAGGGTCGAAATGAAATTCTGGAAGTTGTAGTTGCTCTTTGATGTCATTTGGGACGTGTGTGAAAAATTTCAGGTCATTCGGACGTGTTTTGGTTGGGTTTTTTATCGAAAGTGTATTTTGATAAAATTGGAAGTTCTTAGGCTCAAATCTTTGAATTAATCGAGTTTCTGACATTGTTTTAGGTGGTTTAAGGATTGGTACAAGTTTGAATGAGGTATTAGGTGTTATTTGTGCTTTTGGTTGAGGTCCCGGAGGCCTCGGGATGATTTTGGGTGGTTAACGGGAAGATTGGAGAAGTGTTGCAACAGTTGAACCATTGCTGCTTCTGGTATTTTCGCATCTGCGGCTTTGGAACAGCAGATGCGGTGCCGTAGTAGCGGATTTGTTCTGTTCCATCAAAAACCACAGAAGCGGTGCTATTCTCGCAGAAGCGGAACCGCAGAAGGGGCTTACGCATCGCAGAAGCGGCTCAGGCATCGCAGATGCGGGCTCCAGTGTTTAGTTAGTTTTCGCAGAAGCGGAAGTTCCCCTGCAAATGCGGTTTCGCACCTGCGAAACTTTTATTGCATATGCAGTTCGTAGCCTTTTAGTGAAAACTGCAGAAGCAGCTCTTGTTCCGCAGAAGCGGGACCACAGATGCAGTCCCTTGTCTGGAGAAGCGGAAATCCCTGTTCAGAAATAGTGAAATCGAGGGTTTAATTTCAAAAGATGGAAAAATCAAATTTGAACTCGAGAGAGGGTGATTTTGAGAGGGTTTTGAAGAGGAGATTATTGGGTAACGTTTCTTTATTCCCTTCTAATTATATTTCATCATTATGTAGTTAAATCCATCATTAAAATTCGAATTGAGGATCAAAATTTTGAAAAAATGGGTAAGACTTCATAGGATAAACTATTGAGTTTTGAGTGGGTGTTTGACCTCCGATTTGGGAGATTTTTGTATGGTTAGACTCGTAAGAGTACTAGGGTTTTGAAAATGTACTAATTATTTGATTCCGACACGTTGGCATGAAGGGAATTTTAGTCATTTGCCTAATTTCACGCCGTAGGTTTGAATGAAATAGTGAGACCAGTTGTTTGTGATGTTATTTAGGATATGTAATTGAATTAAATAGATTTGGGCCATTTAGAGTCGGATACTCATGGCAAAGGCGTGGTTTCTGGTTGATTTTTGTACCAGTTCGAGGTAAGTGCCTTGTCTAATCTTGTGTGGGGGACCTTTCCCTTAGGATATGATATTTGGTAATTAAATGCCTTGTACGTGAGGTGACAAGCGCGTAATTGAGCTAATTGTTGGAAATCCGTTTTACTTGTAGTATTAAATTGAGTTTTCTTGCTTATCTGTTTATTTTGAATTGCAATTTTTATCCTATGCTAGTTTAGAGAATCATGTTTATTTCACTTACTTGCCTAAGTGTTTTAACTGACTTGTTTATACTCCGTGAAGCATGATTAGGCTAGGATTTCCATTACTTGTTTCTGAGTTTAGCATTTACCCTAATGTTTGGTCTGTTATTGTGTATTTTAAATTGGGACTACGGGATGGCATCCCGGGAGATCCCCTTGTACTTGTTATGTTTTGGACTGAGGTGCGGGATACCAAGAGATCCCTGGCACATGAAAATGTAAGATTTGAGGATACCAAGAGATCCTCGGGATACCAAGAGATCCCTAGAGTATATGATGAGGATACCAAGAGATCCCTGGTGTATATTATAAGGATACCAATAGATCCTCAGGATACCAAGAGATCCCCGACTATTACTTCCTGATGTGAGCAGTATTTCCTTATATTGTTTTGTTTATGCTTCCTATTACGGTTTCCCTTAATTACCCTATTTCAATTCTCGTTGTAGACGTTATCTATACTGTTTTTCCTTATCCTATCATATATTGTGTTTTATCTCAGCAGGACCTTGACCTTCCTCGTCACTACCCAACTGAGGTTAGGCTTGGCACTTACTGAGTACCATTGTGGTGTACGCATGCCCTTTCTACGCATGTTTTTCATATGCAGATCCAGGTACCTTCACTCAGGCGCACTACCCTTGAGGAGGGGAGAGCTACAAAGATTTCGAGGTATATCTGCAACGTTTGCAGACCAAAGAGTCTCCTTCTTTATTCTATCTGTAGTACTTAGTTTTTCTATCATACCTTGATGTAGACAATCTGGAGATTAGAGCATTTATAGTACTTCTTTAGATTTTGTTTCTCGTGAGTTTCCGGGTTTTGGGGTGATGTTGTAGACTTCCGCATTATTGAGTAATAAATATTGAGCGGCATCTTATATATAGTTTTCTTTTAATTTAACATTTTTAAATAATTTATTCCACGAGTTATGTTGTTGTTTCGCATTGTTAGGCTTACCTAGTTATAGGAACTAGGTGCCATCACGATATGCTCACGGAGGGCGAATTGGGGTCGTGACACCGGGAGGGGCCCATTACGACCCAAGCGCAATATCAGGCCATCTCGTGGCATCATAAACAGACTCTCGGTCTCATATCGAATCTCTAACCACCTCGTGGAGTACAAATATCAGGCCCTCAGCCTCATTATCATAATCAATGTATCATTGTTGCGGCGTGCAGCCCGACCCAAAAGTATCCTCACAATACCGGACCTCAGCCTTACTCAGTCAGAATCTCAAACAGAATAACATAGTTGAGTTTTCAAAATAGTGAAAATATACCATGACTGAGCACCAGTATGAAATTAAATAGTGAGGATAATATCATTTAAAATCCCCTAAGGGTTAAAAGAGTTGGCACGAAGCCCATATATGCCATTTAGCCAAAAATATAATAATATCAAACAATTACTGTGAAATACGCAGTAAAATAGTCATTCTGGATGGACTTAGTCACAATCCCCAATGGTGCACAACCTCACGCTCGTCATCTAGCGTGTGTCTCACCTCAATATAGCCGAACCCTATGAAATTATGGGGTTTCATACCCTCAGTACAACATTTAAAATAATTACTCACCTCAATCCGGCCCGAAATCTAGCTTGTAATGCCTTTGCACCTCGAATCGGCCCCCAAATGCTCCAAATCTTACCAAAATAGTATATTATCATCAACATACGCTAAAGGAACAAAGCCCAAGCAAAAATTATCAAATTACATAAAAAATCCCGAAATTAGCCCAACTCGGCCCTCGAGCCCACGTCTCATAATCCAATAAAAATCACAATATCGGACAACTCATTCAACCACGAGTCCAATCATACCAAAATTACTAAATTTCGATAACAATTTGGCCTCCAATTCTTCAAATTCCTAGGTCCAAATCCCCAATTTACACCTCAAAAATATGTAATCAAGTCTGATTATTCGATGATAATTTGATATTATGGAATAGAAATGATCACAAGTGACTTACCTCAAGATTTCCCATGACTTCTCGCTCAAAAATCGCCTCAAGACGCGTTCTTTTTGTCCAAAAATGTGGGAATGAGCTAAAAAAAAAAAAGACATCTAAATAAAACACGATACTGGTCGCTAAAAGCCCCATTCTCGTCGCTAAAACTGCCAAATCTGGTCGCCAAAGTGGCGCACCATATCCTGCTGCACCAACAATATTTATTTTTACTAAAAAGGCTTTAACTCCACCATATGAACTCAGAATTTGACGATTCTTGTTCCTATGAGTCACAAATAATAATATGAACGTATCCTTACAACCGAAACTCAATTAGGAGCTCATTTGCTCAGTGCGATACATATTTCGCTCGTTAAATAATTAACTCACGTTTCGCATCAAAAACCCAATCGTGACTTGATGAAATTAGACCAAACTTTCCATATCACTCCTAGAATTCATTATCAAAATTACAGAAGTCTCGAAATCAAATTTCGATCTCTAGAACTAAAAATGGACCTTTGGATCATTATATGCTTATGCTCAAAATGGCAAAATCTTCCAAAAACTCTTCCAAAACTTATCCGAGCCTCATGGGACCCCGACCAAACATGCTAAAACACCCCATAACATCATTCATACTTGTTCCTGCCTTTGGAACGCTCAAAACAACATCAAAACATCAAATCACCTTCGGATTCAAGCCTAAGAATTCCAAAACTTTCGAATTCCAAATTCGATCAAAAAGTCTATCAAACCTCGTCCGAATGACCTGAAATTTTGCACACACGTCAAAAATAACACAACTGAACTACTTCAATTTACGGAATTCCATTCCGATCCATATATCAAAATCTCATCTATCAACCAGAAAACGCCAAAATTCCAATTTCGCAAATTCAAGCCTAAATCTACTCCAGACCTCCAAAACACATTCCAGACGCACTCCTAAGTCCCAAATCACCTAACAAAGCTAGCCAGATCATAAAAATTCCAATCCGAGATCATTTACAAACAAGTCAAAACTTGGTCAAACTTTTCACAGAGGAATACATTTCAAGTAAGCAGTCAGGAGCCCGCCCGGAGAAGAGAGGAATATATTTCAAGTTTTACCAGTCAGGAGCCCGCCTGGAGAACAGAGGAATACATTTCAAGTTTTAGCAGTTCGGAGCCCGTCTAAAGAATAGGGGAATACATTCAATTTCAGCAATCAGGAGCCCGCCTGGAGAACTGAGGAATACATTTCAAGTCAGCAGTCAGGAGCCCGCTTGGAGAACAGAGGGAGTACAATTCAAGTTTTAGCTTTCAAATTCTTATTAATGTCTGGTAATATGATGCCTAGTGACCAAACTGGAGCAAAATATTTTCTGTGTCTATTTTATTGAAGTCAGGAGCCAGCATAAAGAATAGAGGAATACCTTTCAATACATCAATTAGGAGCCCGCCTAGAGAGCAGGGAATACATTCATGTTCAGCGGTCAAGCATCACCCAAAAAAAGGAAAACACCTCAAAGTGTAGCTAGCAGTTAGGCAGCCACCTGGAGAAAGGGCAAAACATCTCCGGGGTATGTACAGACTCCGGAGGGGCTCCTAAAGCCCAAGCGTAATAATCAAGCCATCTATCGTGGCATCAACCAGGCCCTCGGCCTCAATATCAATATCGTACCGCTGCGGTGTGCAGCCCGAGCCAACCATATGTCCAGAAATCACTATAGCACTGTTGCGGCGTGTAGCCCGATCCATGCTCAGTCCAGAAATGCAAATAAGCCACTTGGGCGATATTAAAAATAATGGTTCTCAGCTAAAAATGTCAATAAAATCTTGTTTGAGTTTTAAAATCTTAGAAAAATGGCTGAGTTTGCAAAACAGTATTAAAACCCTGGACCGAGATCAAATAACATGCAAAGTAATGTAAAAACAGTGATATCAATCCCTGAAGGATTCAAATAATCAGCACGAAGCCCAAAACATGGCAATACACCCAAATCATGAGAATATCAAAGTAGTTTCAGACAATTACACAGTAAAATCCACAACCAGGATGGACCAAGTCACAATCCCCAATGGTGCTCTACCCCACGCTCATACCTGGCGTGCAAGTCACCACAATACAGCACTATGATGTGCAAATCTGGGGTTTCAAACCCTCAGGATATCATTCACAAGTATTACTCACCTCAAACCGGTGAAATCTCTAGCTCGCGGCGCCTTTGCCCCTCGAACCGGCCTCCACGCACGTCGAATCTGACAAAAAATAGAGCGAATACATCACAATATGCCAATGGGACAATACCCAATCGAAAACAATCGAATTATAGCAAGAATCTCGAAACTAGCAAAACCCGAGCCCCGGGCCCGCTCCTCGAAAAATTACAAAACTCACATCACCGGATTCCTCGTCTCGCTACGAGTCTATACATATCAAATTCATCAAAATCGGGGTCCATTTGACCCCTCAAATCCCCATTTTTAACTCTCTTAAATTCAAGCCCTAAACCACCATTTTTAACCATTAATTCCTTGAAATTCAGTGATTAATCCATGTTTTTACACCATAATAACATAATCCGAGTCCAATAATTCATACCTGATGAAAGCCCTTCAAATTCTCTTCAAATTTGCCCAAGAAATCGCCTAAACCGAGGTCCAAAATATTTTTCCTTCTCTTTCAAATTCGTGAAACATTGTTCATTAAACCCAGGTCCATTTCCGCTCCTGCGGCCAAATAACCGCACCTGCGGTCCCCGAACATGCAACCAAACGACCGCTTATGCGATCACACTTAAAATCCCCTGGACCGCTTATGCGGTCTATAACCGCTTCTACGGTCACTGCATTTGCGGATCCACGACCGCTTCTGCGGAAAAGGGTTCCTAGACACAAACCCGCTTATGCGACCCAACCGCCGCATCTGCGGAACTGCTTATGCGGCCCCTTTTTCCGCAGATGCGGAAATAACAGAACCAGCAAACTTCTTCCATGCAATAAACTTCAAATTCACCGTTTAACCACCCGAAATCACCCCGAGGCCCCCGGGACTTCAACCAAAAGCACAGATATGATCTATAACCTTTTTCAAACTTGCTCGAATCATCAAATCACTATAGTTAACATCAAAATCATCAAATTTTCACCAAATCAAAGCCTAAGTTCTTCAAGAACTTCTGAAATGCACTTTCGATCACAAACCCGACCAAATGACGTCTGAATGACCTGAAACTTTGCAGACATATCCAAAATCACCTAACGAAGCTACTGCAACTCTCAGAATTCTATTCCGACCCTCGGATCAAAATCTCACCCATCCACCGGAATTCGCCAAAATTCAAATTTCGCCAATGCAAGCCTAATTCTACATTGGACCTCCAAATTCAATTCCGATCGCACTCCTAAGTCACAAATCAACCCCCAAAGCTAACCGAACCACCGGAATTCACATCCGAGCCATCTAACTACATAGTCAACTTTCGGTTGACTTTTCCAACTTAAGCCCTCCTTAAAGAGACTAAGTGTCTCATTTCTCATCAAAACCAATCCAAATCAACTCTCACACACCAAACACCGATAACGAAACATGAAGAAGCAATAAACGGGGAAAATGGAGCAGTAACACATGAGACGACGGGTCGGGTCGTCACATCCTCCCCAACTTAAACAAACGCTCATCCTCGAGCGTATCCAGAGTTGTTCTAAAAGCCAACCAATAGCTGAATGATCTTACCAATCATATACCAGGGGTGATCCCTCGTCACCCTATCTCGCATAGACCCGATAAGACAATATAGCCAAAATTCCACAGTCCATTTAAACCATAAACCATAGAACCACGTTACACTTTCCGAAATCATACACAAGATCGGAAATTCACATCTATACTCAGAATAAGCCCGAACCAGCTGTAATAACCCATACCTATACCCTCAGGTGAAAACATATGATATACCGCCTAAACAAAACACTCGGAACTATAACTTCTATTCACAGCAGTTGTCCCCAGCAACAAAATACCGGCAGAGAACCTCTTATTAGCTAAAGCCTTATTCCAACACTTCCATATACTGCCAATGATAAATAAAACGCTTCCTTCTTGGCTAATACCACAACAGATTTTCGGGCCAAACCTCGATATTATCCTTCTAACCAGCTGAGATCAAATCTGCTCGCATTTATTAATGACTCCAATGATCACCACTCTGGTGATAAGACACCTCAACACAGGCCTAAGCCACAACTTGCATAATACACACCAATGAGAAACAGTCTGAACATACTCAAATCAGGACAAATGACTCAAACAAAAGAGTTGTACCTCAAGCTCATCAGTACTATCACAACACAAGGATGAGACCCCGTCTCACATTATAGAAATAGAATACCTGAATCTACCCCGAAAGTTCATATCTCCATGTAGCCTCGCTACAATGCGCGATCTTATCCAAACACTGTTACACATGAAGCACCTCAAGTCGCTATGCTCAAAATCAACAACCACGCACAATTGATGTCTGAAATCAACGTAATTCATTACACCCACGGTGAAACAAATAACATATGACACGCAACCCGATAGATCATAACCAATACTCCATTTACTGAGCAACACTCAATTACTCTTCCCGCTCAACTTTCACTATGAATACTCAATAGAATCGCACCACATGTGCCCATAACTAACAAATCACAACGTCTCACAACATCGAAAAATGACTCATAGCTTTCCTTAGATCACTAACAAGCTCAATAACGATAGATTCAACCTATTCCTCAACAATACAACTCAGGGTCAACCAAGCTAACTCAAACTAAATGCGTAGCCATATCGGCCTGCCAACGAATTCAATACCAAGAAGCCTGAAACTGTTTCTTCCACTACTATAACTCCTGTCGGAGCCGTACGATACGGTGCCCGGCCCTAAATTAATAGCGAAATCCACAATCTCACCTGGCGACATGCCCGGCCACAATAAATGCATCCGAAAAAATCTCTCAATACCGGAACTGAATCAATGGTGGAAACCTCTGCGCTGACATCCATCGCGAAGGCCTGATCAAGAACGTCAATCCTTTCCAGCCATCCGATGGTCCTTGAAATATAAACCACTCTACTAGATTATAATCTAATGCACCTCGCCACGGAACCTGTGGCATTTTCCGACATAGTGCATAGCACAATAGTCTAGAATAACCCCACATTAAGACAACCAATCTGAATTTCTACATCACATCCAAAATCTACCATATCAGCGAATAAAGATCCACTCTAGCCTCCAAATCCTAATTGCCGCTAAATGGTGCCGAATACACACGATCCACAAACACGACATAGACTGTATCTGAGAACTCCTAGTCTCCAACTCCATATAACACACGAATCACTATACCTGATCCCACATTCCGCCGTATGAATACATATCACACATCAAGTACCCATTCATTCCACGAAAGGTATTTCAAAATTTCCCCGTGCCATCTACAAACTCAAATATCAACAGTTGATCCAACAAGAAAATGCTGCAATACCACCGAAGTATTATCAGTTTACATCACATTCCCTCTTTAAGGGACATATACTCCCAATCACTAGCATAGCAATACCATTTTCCTTAATCATCTGAAGATCGATTCTTAAATCACCTGCAGCTGCCCGTGCTGCTTATGAATTTAATGACTTTCCATTAGGAACTGAACCGTAACCTTACTCACGCAAATCCCAATCCTCCACAACATATCCCATATACCATACCACATTAGTATAACATGAGAACTCCATCTCCCTTCCTAACCACAAACACCTACGCACTCCATTAGTCGAGAACTCTCCGTTGATCCCATCTAGAAGAAAGTCACTACACATTCCTTGCTTCGCATGCCCATAGGCAATATATATACATCTCAAATCCACGGTAAAACTCACCAAGAAATCTCTCCCAATTCCATTGCACAAGCTAAACTACCAGGACTGAATCCTTCTACCCGAACCAAGCTAAGCAAACTGCCAACGCTCAAGAGCTTTGCTGCACAATACCTGTAAAAGCTCATTACTTCGATCACATACGAAGAATTAATCATATCTTTACCATACCAATTCGGTCTACTATCAAACTATTCCATCTATCTAATTTCCTTTCTGATTTATTATCAACTTGATATTCTTCTTTGTAGTAGCACCACAATGCCTCAACCCAGGTTTACCACACGAGACTCAAACATCAGACCACATTGTTTAAGACCCATAAGACATTAAATACGCTCCCAAATATATCCAGAAATACCACGTTCCAGAAAACTTTACTCGAAGAACTTCTTGCGGATCTGAATTCGGTACCATTACTTTCCCAATACGGATACATAGAATCCCAAAATTAACATAGAATACCACAAGTCTTCATCTTTTCTAATGAAAACACAGTCTCTAGCCACATACACGACCTTAAGACACCTGATTATTAC
Source organism: Nicotiana glauca (assembly GCA_026770625.1). NCBI lineage: Eukaryota > Viridiplantae > Streptophyta > Magnoliopsida > Solanales > Solanaceae > Nicotiana > Nicotiana glauca. The sequence goes on from MU670425.1 coordinate 39,542, forward strand.
ATGCAAAATCTTGAACACAATAAAACCATTCTCGAGAGTCATTCACTCTTATACAGTTGTATATTACCTGTCTTAATGAACGGAACCACTCGTGCCTTATTAGCACTCTGACACCACAGATCATGATCTCATACAAATACCAATAACCATCTTCCTTCTCTATACACTGAGCATTCTTTATCAACACAGCTCAAGACATCATATTATTTTCTCACCTCTACGAAGAACCATATAAACCTGTCAAAATTTTGCTTCACTCGTGCCATCCTCGGCTCAATTTCCGCAACCAGGACAGATCCGCCAGCATACCTCGGAACGGAACCAACATAGCACATAACCGAGCAATCGGCTAACCAACAGCAACCTCCCCAACTTGGCTCGAACCCATATATCAAGACACATTTAACAACTCATATCACTTTTACTCTAATGATGCCACAATATCATAGTGAGATCAAACTCAAATCATCCACAGGTTGTGATAACACAGATCATCTAGTACTGTAATCCTCTACATCAGTCGAGTCCACTTCCCTAAGCGACCCAACACATACCTTTCAATTACACATGAGATCTTATAACTTACACATAAGGATCATACTACTCAAGAACTCCCCGTAGGAGATAACCCGCCTGTTACGCCTCAATTTAGTATTTCAGCATACCTTCCACCATAATATACATTACACCATCAATTTAGTCTTCCTGAGCCTGAACTCATACCGCCACATGTATAGCACTTTACTTTCCAACTAGGAGATACAAAAATATTCTTCACGTGCCCATAATTCGGGCTACACATCAAATCATAATAGGAATCGAACACTTAACAGTTCCTCCACTATCCGGCAGACTTCTTCGTCACTACCAAGATCACATAGATACACCTTGCGGTACTAACATACTCATCACATGGATATCCAGCCGCCGTTCCGGCTAATAAGGACAATACTGAACATATAGGTTCAAAACACTTGTTTGCACAATCAGCACCTCGGTGCTCAAGCCATAGCCAAAGATCAGGCCCCAAGTCCTCCAGACTGGCCCAACATGCTCACGAAGATCACATCTCGCCCCTTGATCGGGGAATCACAAACCATCAAGGCACATATAATACTGAGCGCTCACGTGCACATACAGACGTGTGGAAGGAATTTCAAGAGTTATATCTCAAGCTGAATCAAATACGCATGATAAGAATTCCAAGAATGGGAGGTTTTCCTAAAGGTTCTGCAGCCTCCCGAGGAGAAATACAGGCGTCCCTGTACCACTCTGTGAGACTCTACTAAACCTGCTCATGACTCGTGAGACCTAATAACCTAGGCTCTGATACCAACTTGTCACGACCCAATTCCATACCCGATCATGATGGCGCCTCTCGTGATGACAAGGCCAGCCAATTAACCCAATTCGTTACTTTAACAATTGTTATACATAAAAGAATAGAAATATAACTTAAATAACATTAATTAACAACATTATAACCCATCTCCGCCCGACCTGGGTGTCACAAGTCACGAGCATCTAGGAGGATTGTTATTACATACACAAGTCTATAATACATAGCGTAGAATCTGGAAAATACAAGAGAGAAACTCGATGTCGCGAACGCTGGCGGTCACCCTACTCAGCTGCCAAAGCCATACCTTCAATACTAATAACCCGCTACCGGGTGAACAATACCTGCAACTGCACGCGAGGTGCAGGGAGTAAAGTGAGTACTTCCAACTCAGGAGCAATAAGAGTGAATAATATATGAGCGATAAGAAAACACGTAAGAGCACTCCATCATGCTATATAAAACAGTACAATCCTTGAGAAAATCAGTAAAAGCCGTAAAAATCCTTTCGAAAACAACCGGCTCAGTTAAAAACCTCTTTTGAAAATATCCTTTTTCCACCAGTCTAACATATGAATGCGATATAATATAGTGCAAGTCCGCACATAAGTCAGCCCCTTGGGCACAGCACTCCTTTAACAAATAACACCAAGGTATCTGGTCAAAAAGGCAAGTAATAGCATGTATGCCAATGATATGTGAGTGCTAAATGTCATGCCACGTAGTACAAGCAGGAACTAATGCATGAATGAAATGCAATGCACATGACCGGTACACTCAGGTACCCATTGCGGCGTGCAGTCCGAGCCAACCATGTTTAACGTCGACGGCGCTCACTGGTGGTGTGTACAGACTTCGGAGAGGCTCCTACAGCCCAAGCGTAATAATCAAGCCATCTATCGTATCATCAACCAGGCCCTCGGACTCAATATCAATACAGTACTGCTGCGGCGTGCAGCCCGAGCCAGCCATATGTCCAGAAATCACTATAGCACTATTGCGACATGTAGCCCGATCCATGCTCAGTCCAAAAATGCACATAAGCCACTTGGGCGATATTAAAAATAATGGTTCTCAGCTAAAAACGTCAATAAAATCTTGTTTGAGTTTTCAAATCTTAGAAAAATGGCTGAGTTTGCAAAACAGTATTAAAACCCTGGACCGAGATCAAATAATATGCAAAGTAATGCAAAAACAGTGATATCAATCCCTGAAGGATTCAAATAATTGGCACGATGCCCAAAACATGGAAATCAGCCCAAATCATGAGAATATCAAAGTAGTTTCAGACATTTATGCAGTAAAATCCACAACCGGAATGGACCAAGTCACAATCCCCAATGGTGCTCTACCCCACGCTCATACCTGGCGTGCAAGTCACCACAATACAGCACTATGATATGCAAATCCGTGGTTTCAAACCCTCGGGATATCATTCACAAGTATTACTCACCTCAAACCGGTGAAATCTCTAGCTCGCGGCGCCTTTGCCCCTCAAACCGACTTCTACGCGCGTCGAATCTGACCAAAAACAGAGCGAATACATCACAATATGCCAATGGGACATTACCCAATCGAAAACAACCGAATTATAGCAAGAATCTCGAAACTAGCAAAACCCGAGCCCCGAGCCCGCTCCTCGAAAAATTACTTAACTCACATCACCGGATTCCTCGTCTCGCCACGAGTCTATACATATCAAAATCATCAAAATCGGGGTCCATTTGACCCCTCAAATCCCCATTTTTAACTCTCTTAAATTCAAGCCCTAAACCACCATTTTTAACCATTAATTCCTTGAAATTCAGTGATTAATCCATGTTTTACACCATAATAACATAATCCGAGTCCAATAATTCATACCTGATGAAAGCCCTTCGAATTCTCTTCAAAATCGCCCAAGAAATCGCCTAAACTGAGGTCCAAAATATTTTTCCATCTCTTTCAAATTTGTGAAACATTGTTCATTAAACCTAGGTCGTTTTTCGCTCTTGCGGTCAAATAACCGCACCTTCGGTCCCCGCACATGCGACCAAACGATCGCTTATGCAGTCACACTTAAAATCCCCTGGACCGCTAATGCTGTCTATAACCGCTTCTGCGGTCACAGCATTTGCGGATCCACGACCGCTTCTGCGGAAAAGGGTTCCCAGACCCAAAACCGCTTATGCGACCCAACCGCCGCATCTGCGGAACCGCTTATGCGGCCCCTTTTTCCGCACATGCGGAAACAACAGAACCAGCAAACCTCTTCCATGCAATAAACTTCAAATTCACCGTTTAACCACCCGAAATCACCCCGAGGCCCCCGGGACCTCAACCAAAAGCACATATATGATCTATTACCTTATTCAAAATTGCTCGAATCATCAAATCACTATAGTTAACATCAAAATCATCAAATTTTCACCAAATCAAAGCCTAAGTTCTTCAAGAACTTTCGAAATGCACTTTCGATCATAAAACCGACCAAATGACATCCGAATGACCTGAAACTTTGCAGACATATCCAAAATCACCTAACGAAGCTACTGCAACTCTTGGAATTCCATTCCGACCCACGAATCAAAATCTCACCCATCCACCGGAATTCGCCAAAATTCAAACTTCGCCAATGCAAGCCTAATTCTACACCGGACCTCTAAATTCAATTCCGATCGCACTCCTAAGTCACAAATCAACCCACGAAGCTAACCGAACCAGCGGAATTTAGATCTGAGCCCTCTAACTACATAGTCAACTTTCGATTGACTTTTCCAACTTAAGCCCTCCTTAAAGAGACTAAGTGTCTCATTTCTCATCAAAACCGATCCAAATCAACTCTCACACACCACACACCGATAATAAAACATGAAGAAGCAATAAACGGGGAAAATGGAGCAGTAACACATGAGATGATGGGTCGGGTCGTCACATTAATAGATGCATCTATAGGCGCGTCGTCGACCCTCAGCAAGTGCACATTTATTTATGTTGGATCGAGTCGTCGCCTCGGTGTGATTTGCGCATACTTGTGCTGCTGTATGAACTTAATTAAGTTATTATTGCCCTTTTATGACTTAAAAATATTTGGATTATATTTAAAGAGAAATTCTGGAAATTATTCTATGAAAGAATTACGTGTTTACTTGTTTCCTCTATCTGGATTAGAATCATGTTTATAAAATAAATCCACTATTCAATTTATATTAAGGACGAATCATTATTGGACTATTAGAGAGTGCAAAGTTTACCATCTCATCTCTACCCCTTCGGGATTAGGCGGGATACTCACTGAGTATACGTTGATTACGTACTCATACTACACTTCTATGCATTTTTGTTGCACAGGTATATATATACCTCTAGTAGCCTACTGGGCGTAGCAGCATGGATGACTCTGGGACTAGGTGAGCTGCATTGTTCGAGATGACCCGCAGCTAGTGTAGTTCCTTTCAGCATTTTTATTATTTATACCATGTCCTTTATATTTCGGACAGATGTGGTATTTTATTTTCCTTATCGATAGTTGCTCATGCACTTGTGACACCGGGTTCTGGGATGGTTTGACGTATTGTATGAACTGTTTAATATTTAAATTCGATTTGAGACTTTATTCTTTAAAATTTTCTAAATATGGAAGGAAAAATCTTGAATTTCAAAAGTGTTAAAAACGAGATTTGATTAAGTAATTTGGTTGGCTTGCCTGACAGCAGTGTCCGGCGCCACCACAACCTTAGTGGATTTTGGGTCGTGACAACATGGTATCAGAGCACTAGGTTCCCGCCGCTCTCATGAGTCGTGAGCAAGTCTAGTAGAGTCTTGCGGATATGTACGGAGACGTCTGTACTTATCCTCGGGAGGCTACAGCGCTGTTAGGAGTACTTCCCTTCTTGAATTCCTTATCGTGCGGTTCAAGTCCTTTAAGGCTTATGCCTTTGATTTCTTCCTATTAAATCTTACGCGAACGCTTGTTATAAATCGAAAGTTGAAGAATTGAAAAGGCACTACAAATGTGATGCGGGATGATTCTCCCGGTATAGTTGATTTGACTATTATTGTCGCCTTATAGAAGGATATTCTATTGTTTCAGCTCAGTAGCAGAACTTCTGACAGCCTTGAGGCTAGGCACAGGTTGCCATAATGCTTATAAGCGATTATGTCGTAGTGTTGTTGTGATGGTAGGGTGTTTGCCCACGTGTCGGGGAAGTGAATGAATTGAAGGGAGGTTTACTCAGTGTGTAATCAAAGGGATTCAGTATTTTATTCCCGACAGGGGAAGGACAATCAAACTAAGGATGGTCAGATGTGGACTGGTAGAAGTAATGAAATGTGATAATTGTAAGCGTGGTGGAGTTCTCCTCTATATGGGGGTGATGTTGTCCTAATTGAACGCTTTAAGCTAGTCGGTGTTATGATCTGCTACAATTCGCCTTCGGGCAAGATATTGTGAAATAGTATTGGAGATACAACTATCAGATATAGCAGGGTGCGGTGGTTCTGGATTGAATCAGTATTTCAATATGGCGGTTCGAGAAAGATGACCTTCAGAAAAGTTTGGAGTTAGTAGCAAATTATGGATTCAAGTGCTATGAAGAAAATTTTATTAAGAGAACGATTGAGGAACAAAAGGTGAGAATGACATATGGGAAGTGTCAGGCGGAATTTTAAACTTCTAAAGGGCTAGACTTAGGGAGCGTAGGCCGAGCAGTTGATTAAAGAAGTGAGTTTGCCCAAAGTGGGAGAGCAGCGGAGCTGCGTAGGGGCTTGGTAAGGAGAAAACTATGCATCTTAAGGGAGTCTGAAATGACTTGAGAATATTGGTGCTTGGTTATTGGCGTCTGCGGATATAATTTGAAGTAGGGATTCTTGTGCGGCCGGAGATTTAATATAACGGAAAGGAGCCACTTAAATGAAGAAAGATGTAGCATGACTTTGAAGTGGAAGGATGTTGCCGCACATTTAATGGATGTCCGCGAGGGGTGAATGGACTTGTGCAGCTGGAGAGTGAGCTCGTACTCAGGATGGGATGTTGATGTCGTATTGATTGTACCACATGCAGCAGTGTTGGAAGATGCCGGGGAATGATTTCTACAAGTAGGGTATTCCTGTGAGCAGGTTAGCAGTCGCGTGGTTGGCGAGGCTTCTGCGAAGAGTTCTACTGGTTATGTAGCAAAGGGAATTGTTGTGTGAATGTTGTTAATGATTAGAGTATCAAATTGGGTTTCTACGGTAAGATATCAAGAATGCTGGCGATTGATTGCGCAAGGTTATGTGAATAAGATATTAAGAATCCTGGTGAACTCCAAAGTTTTGTAATAGTGGTTTCGAGCTAAGTGGGAGAGCCCCACCGCATATGATTGGGTTGTATGGTTAACTACGTGCAAAGTTTTTGGTAATTAGCATATTTGATTGGTTATTTCAGCTACGGGAAAGGAACATAAGTGGTAATTTGAGCAAATGAATTATTAAAGGTATGCTATCGTTGGCCTTATTGGCCCATGTTCAGACTTGGGGAGTAATTCTGTTGAGTCCTCCGTTGAGAATCATGGAGTTGATTATATCCGGTCCAAGTCAGAGCAGGCGGCTCTCAGCAACGGTCCTAGCGGATTCAAAGAGGTAAAATGTGGTGCCCAATGGTTTCGATCCTACAGGTACGGTCAAGAACCAAGCTTGGTAGTGGCTTATGAGAAGAGGTGCAGAATGTTCTATGATGTTGTCTTGCGATGTAGCAATGGGGATGTACGAAATGGTTCGTAGGATTTGAGCACGGATGGAGTATGTTATGCATTGAATGGAGTTGGTATTATTTCTAAGGCAATCAAGGATAAATTGGAAGAAGATAGATTTGTTAGCCGTAGTTGAAATGGCATATTGGGGACAACGATCAGTTCATTCCGCGTGATCAAGTTATGTGTGTTATTTGTGGCGGTACGTGTGAGGCTTGTCGGCCGCCGTAATTGATGTTGTTCATAAGCATTCTTCTGTTATGCCTTGTTAAGTGGAAGCGGATTCCAGAAGGGCTATGGTGGCTTGGACCACTACCTGCAGATTTGCATATTCTACGGTTATGGGAATTCACTTGTGTGTTGCTATAATTCCCCTGAAGTGAGTTAAGTGCAAGGTTCTTATATGATAAAGTGTTGAAATAATAATGGTTTCGGAGTTATGATGAAAATCGTGTTCTATCATATATTGGCACGTTGGGTGCAGTGAGAAGCATGGAAATTTGAAGTGAGGATCAAAGTTGCAGTTTGGTGCTGGTAAGGATGTCACGGGCTCGGATGAGCAAGGAAAAGGTTGAATGATTAAAGTAAATTGGTGTTGTCTTAAGCGTCACCTGAGATCGATGTTTTGTGAAAAAGGCTTTGCTTCCTGGTTAAGTATTCTTGATCATTTTTAGCGTTAGTGCGGCCAATGGTTTGGATGAGCGGACCCGTTATATATTTTGGAAGATTGTAGCGGCGTGACCCATGGGAAGATTGTATAAGTGTGACATGTAGTCACTTGATTGACTAAAGATTTAGACCAAGTATGAGGATTGTGGTAATATCATTAATTTGAGAATTTAGGCCCGGAGAGAACTCTGTTTACTGGGTTATGAACCGAGGAGGTTACTCTGGTTATGATGGTTGTTCTTATGTGTTATGAGGAAAAGTGAGTTACTATGGACCTTTGAAAGTTCATTAGCCAAGTTGGTGTAACCAGAAATCGGCTTGAGATCAATGGATTAATTTACATGTGGACAGGGCTTTATATCAGGCCAGTTGTGTTCATTTCAGCGAGCGTTCCCTATGGAGGAACAGTCGGGGTGTTATTTTGTCATCAGCTATTTTAGGTAATGATGTATTGCGCTGTATGAGTTGTGAGATGGCTTGGTAAATTCGTATGTGTTGAGGTTCCGCGTGGCGATGATGATATGTGAGCAGAATGGCTCTTGAGATTCAGATCTTGTATCGTACGTCAGTTGTGCTTGAGTTTGTAGCCTATAGCGCTATGTGTTTTCTCGGGGATGGTGTTATGCACTTAGCGTGCTTGCGATCAAAATTCGATATTTTTTTATTGTAATGAGAAGTTTTAGCTCGAAGTGCAATCTCCTTATATGAGATCTATGTGTGGATCGGGTGGCACGCCGCCATGGGTATGTTATTTGGATCAGGTAGCATGCCGCCATAGGTATGTTATTTGGATCGGGTGGCACGCCGCCATGGGTATGTTATTTGGATCGGGTTACACGCCACAATAGTGTAATGTTCAGTACAGATCCCATATTTGCCTTTATGTGTTCTGATTCCCATTTTCTGAGGAGAGCTCGTTCTAGCTGTAATCTCGCGTCGCATGTATGATTCGCGAGCGGGGTGTCCATTTAGCATGTACCTGCGTCGCATGTATGATTCGCGAGCAGCGTAATTAGATCTCCTTTTCAGAGTTCGTTTCCTTCTGTATCACGTTCTAATTGGTAGCCCATTGGCACATCGTAGCATCATATGGGACTTTTTGATTGTGTCCGAGGTGGCTTATTGCCTGAGCAGTTCGTACTGGGTGAGACGAGATTATTGGATTTAGGACTAATGCAATTGGATTATGTAAAGTGAATTAAGAAGCTAAGACCATTAGATGGTTCAGGAAGAGGCAATGACTCTTGCCATGGGTATAGACCCAATGATTTGTTGATTCAATAATTGGTTATGAATTTCGGCACATCTCATCCGTCGTGGCGGTATTGTAAGATTTAGAGTAAGACTTGCGTGTGTCATGAGGTGCAATGGGAGCATCAAATTCGTTGAATTTTGGCTAAGTTAATCAGAAAATATTATCGTGGTCCTATGGATTAAGTATTGCAAAGTAAGAATCCAGCAAAGTTATGCAGCCATGTTTGAGTACAGCATGCTGTGATTGATATGGTGGTCGTATGTTGGAAACATGCCTGGCATAGAAATTCCGGATATTGGAATCGGGCTCTAAGGCTTATTTGCTTGAACAAAAAGGGAATACTTTTCAAAATTTATCGAGCTAATGTGCTTAGCTAAGTTGTGGTAGCACGGGAAGGTGCATGATGTGCTAAACAGTGATTTCAGACTACTTCCGTATAGTTCTCAGCACGTTCGAGGACGAACGTATGTTTAAGTGGGAGAGAACGTAACGACCCGACCGGTCGTTTTAAGTACTAACGCTCCGTTCAGTAGTCAGAGGCAATGAACAACTTCATTTCAGGTATTATGACTTGTACGCATGGTCGGAATCAAATTTCGGGAAGTCCAGAGTTGGTTTGGGAAGAGAATTCTTATTTCGGGAGCTTAAAATTGAAAGAATGAACTAGGATTGGAATTTTGGGTAAACTACCTCGGAATCAAAATCTAAAGGTTCCAGCAGGTTCGTAGGATGATTTTGGACTTGGGCGTATGCCCGAATTATGTTTTGGATAAATCGGGAGCGTTTTGACGCGTATTATGGAAGTTAGCAGTTTGGAAGAAATTTCTTAAGTTTGGCTTTAAGTGCATTTCAGTGTTATCGATGTCCATTTGGGATTCCGGGTCTGGGAATAGCTCCGTATAGTGATTCTGGAGTTGGGAGCACGATAGGAAGTGAATTCGGAGGCCCGTAGGTCATTTTGAAGCCATTTGGCTAAAGATAGAAATTTGAAGGTTTTTGAGAAGTTTGACCGGAAGTGGACCTTTTGATATCGGGGTCGGAATCCGGTTCTGAAAGTTAGAGTAGGTCCGTAATGTCAAATATGATTTGTGTGTAAAATTTGAGGTCAATCAGACGTGCTTTGATAGGTTTCGGCATCGAATATGGAAGTTTGAAATTTTAAATTTCATTAAGCTTGAATTGGGGTGTAATTCATGATTTTAGCGTTGTTTGATAGGATTTGAAGCCTCGAGAAAGTCCGTAATGTATTTTGGGATTGGTTGGTAGGTTTGGTTATGGTCCCGGGGGCCTCGAGCGTGTTTCGGATGCTCAACGGATCGATTTTTGCCTTGTGGGGATTGCTGGTTTTCTGGTATAAGTGCAGCAGGTTTTTACTCTATGCGATCACGAGAGAGGGTATGCGATCGTATAGAGCAAGAGTTGAGGGAGCTGGAATTGGTCTATGTGATCGCAAGAGGTGAAATGCAATGGCAGAGTAGGATTTCTGGGGCCTATGCGATCGCATGGTAGGTGTTGCAAACGCATAGAGTAATTTTGGGAGGCAGCATAGTTGGCCTATGCGATCGCGGGGCACTGTATGTGATCGCATAGGAGGGTCGCCTGGGCAGTTTTCTTTTAAAATCAGGTTTTGGCTCATTTCACTACATTTTTCTTCCATGGGAGCCGATTTGGAGCAACCTTTGAGCGCCATTTCATCACCAAGCATTAGGTAAGTGATTTCTACTAGTTTTGAGTTAAATACAAGTTTATAGACGGATTTAGACATTGAAAATAATATAAATTAAGGTTTTGGTGGAAAACCAAAAAAAAAAAAAAAATTATAGTCTTGGAATTTAGAGAAAATTATATATTTGAGTTCCTAAGGTCATGGGTAATCTTTATCTTCGAGAAATTTTGGATTTCGGGCACGTGGGCCCAAGGGCATTTTCGTCAATTTTTTGATCGGAGTTGAGAATTTCTATAAATTAGATTCTAATGAATAATTGAGCATATATTAATGGATTTGCATGACCGTTGGCTAGTTTTGGATCGTGGTGCATCAAGTAGAGTCTTCGGAAGGGAGGGGAATGCCGGTTTTGAGTCTTCGGAGCGAGGTGAGTCTCCTTTCTAATCTTGTGAGGGGGAAGTTACACCATCGGTGAATTAAATTGGCTATGTGCTCCTGTTTGTGGGGGCTACGTACGCACGAAGTAACGAGAATCCGTGCGTAGCTACTATTATGCTATTGTCCGGGTAGTCTAGGACCCAAAAGCATGTCATATTTGTATTAATTGTGAACCCATTGATGGCTTGAATTGCTTAAATCACATTAAATTTATACATGAATTTCTAAAAAGACTTAAGCTTCGTTTTCTCGAATTATTAAAGAGAATTGGCCTTTCTTGAATAATTCCTCCATGTCGACTTCTTGACTGACTGTCTATCTGTGTGTGTGCTTATTTTGGAACGGGCCAAATGCCTCGACAGATTAATAGATGCATCTATAGACGCGCCGTCGATCCTCGGCAAGTGCACATTTATTTATGTTGGATTGGGCCGTCGCCTCGGTGTTATTTGCGCATGCTTGTGTTGCTTCCTAAACTTGATTAAGTTAATATTGCCCTTTTATGGCTTAAAAATATTTGGACTATATTTAAAGAGAAATTCTGGAAATTTTCATATGAAAGAATTAAGTGTTTACTTGTTTCCTCTATCTGGATTAGAATCACATTTATAAAATAAATCCACTGTTCAATTTATATTAAGGACGAATCATTATTGGACCATTAGAGAGTGTCAAGTTGACCATCTCGTATCTACCCCTTCGGGATTAGGCGGGATACTCACTGATTATGTACTCATACTACACTTCTGTGCTTTTTTGTTGCACTGGTATATATATACCTCTAGCAGCCTACTGGGCGTAGCATCATGGATGACTCTAGGGCTAGGTGAACTGCATTGTTCGAGACGACCCGTAGCTAGTGTAGTTCCTTTTAGCATTTTTATTATTTATACCCTGTCCACTGTATTTCGGACAGATGTGGTATTTTATTTTCCTTATCGATAGTTTATCATGCATTTGTAACACCGGGTTTTTGGATGGTTTGAAGTATTGTATTAACTGTTTAGTATTTAAATTCGATTTGAGACTTTATTCTTTAAAAATTTCTAAATATGGAAGGAAAAATCCTGAATTTCAAAACTGTTAAAAACGAGATTTGATTAAGTAATTTGGTTGGCTTGCCTGGCAGCAGTGTCCAGTGCCACCACGACCTTAGTGGATTTTGGGTCGTGACAGTATCACGTCATTCATGAATTTGTACACACATTGATGTGTGGCGGAGAGAGGTTTTTCACACTTGTTATTTGGAATGAAATGAAAAATCTTATTTTTTGTGAAAAAGATATTTAGAAAGATTACAGTTTTAAACCCATCTCATATTTTACGACGATTCTGGTAAAGGATTTGAGTTTTTACTGATATTCTTGAAAAGCCGAACTATTTTCGGAAGATTTTTAGAAAGATTACAGTTTTAAACCCATCTCATATTTTACGATGATTCTGGTAAAGGATTTGAGTTTTTATTGATTTTCTTGAAAAGCCGAACTATTTTCAGAAAACTGTGAAAATATTAAGCATTTTATCTCTGAGTTACTTCCTTATCTATATGATCTATGTTGCTATGAACTATTGTTGGTTATTGATATTGGACCCGACCTATGTTCCAGCTCGTCATTACTTTCAGCCTAAGGTTAGGTTTGTTGCTTACCAGTACATGGGGTCGGTTGTACTAATACTACACTTTTGCACATTGTGTGCAGATGTTGGCTGTTGGTGTTGCTGTATTCGATGGCTGCTGAATTTGAAGATGTACCTGCGTTCCGATTGTACCTGCCTCTTGTTCATGGTAGTCGTAGATTTATATAACTCTATTTATGTACGGTTCAAACAGAAGATGTATTTACTTCATACCAGCTTTGTAAATTCTATTCTTAGAAGCTCATGATTTGCATTACCAGTCCTTGGAAAATCTATAAGGTTCAGATAATTTTTTGGTTTAATTGTCTTATTAATATTATTGAAATTCGGTAGTTATTAGTTGGCTTACCTAGCAGGTTGGGTTAGGTGCCATCACGACTAGTGGATTTTTGGTCGTGACAAATTGACAATTTGATTAAAAGTCACACTAGTAAATGTATAGTACTAAGTATTTGCTATTTTAACAAAGAATAAATAAGGAACACAATTTAGTTGATTACTATATGATGCGTATTCTTTGTTTTTGTATAGATTTTATTATTTTTTTCTAACTCTATTAAAAAATAAAAACTAATAGTTATTAAAAAAATATGATATATTAGATCATATGTTTATCGATTAATATTCTGTCAAATTATCATGAATCATACGGGTTCTAATACTAGTTTCACAAGAAAGCCAAAAGTCTTTATAAATAAGTAATGTTTTATTAGAAGTTGGCCATAGGAACAGTTTACATTTGTGGCGACGACTCTCCATGTTTTTATGTCTTTTGATTTTTTTTTAATCTTTATATTATGTATATAATATATTTATATTTTTGCACAAAAAAGTTCTTGAAATAATGCTTGCATAAAGGGCACAATAGTCACTTAGTTTTTGATGAATAGTTTGGTCTTTCAACTCATCATCATAGGTTTCAAATTTATAATATAATATGAATCTTGATTTTTTTTTTAATTGAAAGAACAAATACTAAAAAAAATGCTCAACTTAGGAAAAGAAAAGAAAGGACAAAAGAAAAGGTAACATTAAGCCTTACCTCCCATTAAATGTTACTTAGATGAGTACAAAGGTTTATAGCTATTAATTATTTTGACTTTTGATATTTCCTAAAGTAAAGATTGCAGTTAAGACAACAACATCTGTGACGACCCGGCCCGTTGTCACGTGAGTTACCATCCCGTTTTCCCCTTATTGTGTTGCTTCATATTTTAATATCAGTATTAGAGTTGATCGGGTGTAATTGAGTTGGTTTTGGTTGAAAATGAGGCACTTAGCCTCTTAGAAGGAAGCTTGTTTTAGAAAAGTCAACCGAAAGTTGACTATGTGGTTAGAGGGCTCGGATGTGAATTCCGGTGGTTCGATCAGCTTCGGGGGATGATTTGTGACTTAGGA
>MU670425.1:71987-97216 GCA_026770625.1 Nicotiana glauca
AGCTTTTGGTTTTTTCATGTTGTCAAAGAGTTGAACAATGGTTTTTTCGTGTTGTCAAAGATTTGAACAATGAAAATAGATGGCGAGTGCCTGATCGAAAACTTCGCCTCTTTCCAATTTTCAATCCTCTAGGTTCTTGGCTTTATTTTTAGTTTTTTTTTTTTGAAATTCTTGAAAGGCTGGTCTTTGATGCCATTTTGATGGCGAAGCAACCTGAATCCCGTAACTCTTCCTCAGCCAGGCTTGGGCAAACATGTCTAGAAAGACTTCTAATAGAGTCCCAAAAGAAGGTAAATATAGAACCAAGAATTTAGTAGAAAATACAGTTAAAGGAACACAGGGGTACACGAACACGTGTGAAAGCATGATATAGGACCCAGTAAAAGAAAGATCGGAGCACAATAGAAAAACATGCATAACAAGGAAAACATAATAACATAGGAGAAAAACATAAGAGGTAGAAAAGATAACATAAGAACAATAGCATAGACAGATTCACACAAAGGAAAGAAGACAAAGAGTCAGAGAAATATTTTGAACATTTCAGAAAACCCTAAAGTGAAAAGAAACGACTTTGAAAGTAATTTTTTAAAAGACAGTGGGGAAACCTTTTGAAAACTCAAAAACCAGGGCATGGATACACACAGATCTAAAGATATTCGAAGAAAAACCTCGAACAGCTAGGGTTTCAGATGAACCCTAGAATGAGAAAGACTTGGAAAGGGTCCAATCTAAGTCAGATAAGGCTGGAATCGGGCTCAGGAGGCTACGATATGTCGGAGCCAGGTCAGAGATGGCCGGAAACCTCGAGTCAGCGGAGGTCTGAGTGAAGACCTTTGAGGTATGGCCTCGAACCTTCGAGCGTCAGGCATATCGGAGCAGTAGGAGATGAGCATAGATCGTCCAGGGCCTGAGAGGCCATGGATTTCGGTGAGTCAGAGGTCGGAGAAGAAAAGATGGACTAGGGTTTCATGTAACCTTCGAGAGAGTTTGAGAGATGATAGGATTCAAAGGCGGCTGCCTGGTCGAAATGAGTTAGGGTTGGGGGTGTTTGTGAATTAAAAAGGAAATGAGGAATCGTGACCGTTGATCAAAAATATTTAATGTGGAGCTGGGCGGGTTGAATTAATTGGATCAGGGGCGGGTAATTTAGGAAGTGGGCCGGCCCAATTGAATATTTGAATTGGGTTAATTGGGGGCTGATTTTACGCTAAAATTGAAATGGAATAGGGCTTTAAATAGCCATTACCCTTTTTATTTTATAAAAAAAAATAAATGATTTCTGAAAACAAATTAAAGGTACTAAATTAATAAATAATATATAAATATTAAATTAAAAATATTGGAATTAATTTTATAATTATAAATGCAATAAAATCTTAAAATAGGCTAAAATTACAATTTAGTGCAATTTAGCCTTTAAAAATACCAAATGAATTTAGAAAATATGTAAAAATTACCCTAACTATAGTTTTGTATAAATATGAGAATATAATGACCAAGTGAACAAAATGATAATTTTTAGGAATAATTATTGATTTTATTCTGTTGAAATAGGGTAATAAATTGGTTTAAAAAATCTTTTAAGGACTGAAAAAATAATAAAACACCCGGTCATGCTCATATATGCATACATATATTATTTTGAAAATATATTTGCATATAAAATATATGGGAAAAAATTGGGTATTAACAACTGCCCCTCTTTACTTGGGAAGAATGGAAGAGTTGGCAGGTAAAGATATGATGGCCTATTTTGACCGAAGGAAATGATTTGAAAGGATTTGACCGAGCTCTGGCTCCTGAGCTGCCTACATATCCCTAGTCTTACAGGAATCAGGTCATATGTAGTTCGGGAGACCGTCGGCGGAACATGCTGATGGAGACTTCGAAAGACGGACGCGATATTCAAGTCGGGAAGATGGTCAGAGTTTAGCTGGCTGCGGGAACTGGAGCGGGATCGCTCCTGCTGAGATGGTTGTTGATATCCAGTGTACCTGTAAATGATCAATACCAAAATATATTGTGCGCAAATTTAAATGTGATGCAAGTTCCCGTTGGACCATGAATGATGTCTTCTGACGGTTAGGATGGCATCCTCAGACCATGACGTCCTAGGCCATGAAGCGTATAATTATGGATTCGCAGGCTATGAAATGATGCTCTCGCGCTTTGAAAATGGTGCCTCCGAACCATGATGCATTTGAATAATGATATGCAAAAGATAAAGAAGGGGTCCTCAGGCTATGGCATGGCGTTCTCGGGCTATGAAGATGGTGCCTTTGGACAATTTGGCAATCTTTCAGCCCATAAAATGCAGGATTTGGTGATCTTTCAGCCGATGTAAGACTTAAATGAAGTGGCGATATTTCAGTCGTGCAAAAAAAAAAGGTAAATACGAATGACGATCTTTCAGGCGCTGTAAAGTGTAAATGGTGATAATTCAGCCGATGTAAAGTGTAAATGACGATATTTCAGCCGATGTAAAGTATAAATATAAATGGTGATATTTCAGACAATGTAAGTGTAAGATATAAGTGGCGATATTTCAGCCGATGTAAAGATTTAAATAAAATGACGATATTTCAGCCGATGCAGATGGAGGTAGAGATTAACCTCAGAAGGTAGAATGGTAGCCTTATGCAATAGAGAAATGCAGGATGGGGATAGTGCTTAGTCCCGGAAGGCCGAAAGGTAGCCTTATGAAATGCAGAGAAAATGTAGATGGAGACAGAGCTTAGTCTCAGAAGGCATAAAGGTAGCCTTATGCAATGCAGAGAAATGCAAGTGGAGACAGAGCTTAGTCTCGGAAGTCAGAAATATAGCCGTATGAAATGCAGAGAAATGCAAGTGGAGACTGAGCTTAGTCTCGAAAGTCAGAAAGGTAGCCTTATGCAATGCAGAGAAATGTAAATAGAGACAATGCTTAGTCCCGGAAGGCCGAAAGGTAGACTTATGAAATACATAGAAAATGTAGATAGAGACAGAGCTTAGTCTCGGAAGGCATAAAGGTAGCATTATGCAATGTAGAGAAATGCAGATGGAGACAATGCTTAGTCTCGAAAGGCAGAAAGGTAGCCTTATGCAATGCAAAGAAATGCAGATGGAGACAATGCTTAGTCTCAGAAGGCAGAAAGGTAGCCTTATGCAATGCAAGCAATGTAAAATGCAAGTAATGGTAAAATATCTTAGCTGATAGCTGATAGTTGATAGCCGATTGCGATGTTGTGGCTACTGGGGATGTCATGTGCGGATAGTACTTGTAAGTAAGTGATGATTTTGAGGGTTGTATTCCTAGAAAAGTATGAGTATGTAATCGTTATCTGATGATTTTAGGTTTTGGGGTGCCTGCGTTCAAAGGAAAATTGTGAGTTTTGTAAAGGGGGGAAGGTTAGTTCGTCCTCCCGTGGACTTCGCTTGTCCTACTTGGCTTTCATTGGGGGTAGCATCGCTAAATAAAGCAATTTTGATAGTAGCCATGCATGATTTAGTAAAGAAATGCTGTAAATACATAATTGAAAATAGTTTTCTTTTAGATGAACCAATAAACGTGACGCGGCTCAAGACATTGCATACTTTTTTGCTTCGGAATTTTGATGGTCCTCAAAATTCTACCCCATTTTACCGGGTTGATGCCTCTGACGGCTGCGTGTGATGAATGGCTGAGAGTTAACTTCGGAATTTTGAGGGTCCTCCTCAAAATTCTGCCCCAGTTTCCAATATCGAGGGAAATGAAATTTTTATTGAATTGTGACCGAACACATAAGGCTGCCTACGTATCCCCTCTTAAACGGGAATCATGTCAGGCGTAGTTCATATTACATCATAATAAAATCATAACGATTACACATAATAACGCTTGACTGCATCTGAATTATTTGGCTTTGGACAGACTTCTCTATCAATTTCTGCGAGTATGAGGGATCCTCCGGTTAGAACCCGGTGAACCATATACGGACCTTGCCAGTTGAGAGAGAATTTCCCTTTGGCTTCATCTTGATGTGGTAAGATTTTCTTCAATACCAGCTGTCCTGGTGTAAATTGTCTTGGCTTGACTCTTCAATTGAAAGCTCTGAACATTCTGTTCTGATACGATTGACCATGTTAAACTACATTCATTCTTTTCCCGTCTATAAGGGCTAATTGCTCGTAGCGACTCCTTACCCATTCTGCATCTTCAAGTTTCGCTTCCTGTATAATTCTTAGGGAGGGAATCTCTACCTCGGCGGGAATGACTGCCTCGGTATCATAAACCAACATATAGGGAGTCGGCCCGGTTGATGTACGAACTGTGGTACGGTATCCCAATAAAGCAAATGAGAGACTTTCGTGCCACTGCTTGTGTTTCTTTATCATTTTCCTTAGTATCTTCTTGATGTTCTTATTGGCTGCTTCTACAACTCCATTCATCTGAGGTCTGTAGGTAGTAGAATTCTTATGCTTAATCTTGAAGGTTTCACACGTTGCTTTCATCTGGTCACTGTTGAGATTGGAACCATTATCAGTAATGATTGACTCTGGGATGCCGAATCGGCAAATGATGCGGTCTCGGACAAAGTCTACCACGAACTTCTTGGTTACCGCCTTATATGATGCTGCTTCGACCCACTTGGTAAAATAATCAATGGCCACTAGAATGAACCTGTGTCCGTTTTATGCGGCAAGCTCGATAGGTCCGATGACATCCATTCCCCAAGTGGCGAACGGCCATGGCGAGCTTGTTGCATTAAGCTCATTGGGAGGAACCTTTATCATATCTGCATGAATCTGGCGGCGATGGCACTTTCGAACATACTGGATGCAGTCCGTCTGGATCCAAACATAACCAGCTCGGAGTATTTTCTTGGCTAAGACGAAACCATTCATATATAGGCTACAGCTCCCTGCATGAATCTCTTCTAACAACCTGGATGCTTCCTTTGCTTCGACACACCTCAGTAATTCCAAATCGGGATTCCTCCTATACAGGATTCCTCCGCTGTGAAAGAAGTGATTGGATAACCTCCACAGTGTGCGCTTCTGAGTAGCATTTGCAAATTCCGGGTATTCTCCTATCGCCAAATATTTCGTGATATCATAAAACCATGGTTTTTCGTCTGCTTCTTTCTTGACATGAGCACAGTAAGCTGGTTGATCCTGGATTTTTACCGGGATAGGATCAGTGAAGTTCTTATCTGGATGCTGAATCATGGATGATAGAGTGTCCAATGCATCGGCGAACTCATTCTGGACTCTGGGGACATGCTGGAATTTTGTCTTTGTGAACCTCTTCCTCAAATCTTATACATGATGCAAATACGGGAGTATCTTGGAGTTCTTGGTTGCCCATTCTTCTTTGACCTAATGTATGAGCAAGTCTAAGTCCCCGATTACTAGTAAATCCTAAACGTTCATATCAATGGCTAGCTTGAGACCTAAGATGTAGGCTTCGTACTCGGCCATGTTGTTGGTGCACGTGAACCTGAGCTTGGCAGACACCGGATAATGCTGACCTGTTTCTAATACTAGATATGATCTTATACCAACTCATTTGAAGTTTGCTGCTCCGTCGAAAAACATCCTCCAACCATCATAGGATTCTGCGATATCTTCTTCTATGAAAGAGACCTTTTCGTCAGGAAAATACGTGTTTAGAGGCTCGTATTCTCCATCCCCAGGATTTTTGGCATGATGATATGCTAGTGCCAGTCCTTTGATTGCTTTCAGGGTTACGTAGACAATATTAAATTCACTTAGTACGATTTTCCATTTGGCTAGCTTGCCCGTGAGCATGGGCTTTTGGAAGATATACTTCAGCGGATCCATCCTTGATATGAGATAAGTGGTGTAGGCGCATAAATAATGCCTCAACTTCTGAGCAAGTCAAAGCACAGCAGGTGCGTTCTAATAGATAATACCAGGCTTCGTATGGAGTGAACTTCTTGCTGAGGTAATAGATGGCTTGCTCCTTTCTCCCTGTTTCATCATGTTGTCCTAAAAAACAACCGAATGCCCCATCCGATACTGCACGGTAGAGCAATAGCGGTCTACCCGGTTCGGGCGGAACCAAAATTGGCGGCGTTGACAGGTATTCCTTGATTCTGTCGAAGGCTTTCTGACAATCATCTATCCATTTGGTGTCAGCGTCTTTTTTCAACATCTTAAAGATTGGCTTACAAATGACAGTGGACTGAGCTATGAACCGGCTGATGTAGTTGAGTCTTCCCAAGAAACTCATAACCTCTTTCTTGTTCTTTGGCGGTGGCAAGTATTGAATGGCCTTAACCTTTGACGGATCCAGTTCTATTCCTCGTCTACTTACGATGAACCCAAGCAGTTTTCCGGCAGGAACCCCGAATGCACATTTGGCGGGATTCAGTTTCAAGTTGTACCTTCTCAATCTGTTGAAGAACCTCCTCAGATCTTCCATGTGGTCAGTGGCTTTCTTGGATTTGATGATGACATCGTCTACATACACCTCGATCTCTTTGTGTATCATGTCATGGAAAATAGTAGTCATGCCCCTCATGTAGGTGGCCCCATCATTCTTTAATCCAAACGGCATCATTTTGTGACAATACATCCACACGGCTTAATTAAAGTTGTTTTCTCCGCGTCTTTTTCGTCCATCCATATCTGATGATACCCGAAAAAACAATCAACGAATGACTACAGCTCTTGCTTGTCGTAGTTTTTAATCAGAATGTGTATGTTCGGCAAAGGGAAGTCATCTTTCGTACTGGCCCGGTTGAGGTCCCGGTAGTCGACACAGACTCTGACCTTCCCATCCTTCTTCTGTATTGGAACAATGTTGGCTAACCATGTTGGATACTCCACTACCCTGAGGACCTTGGCTTTGACTTGTTTGGTAACTTCTTCCTTGATCTTCAAACTCATGTCTGGCTTGAACTTCCTGAGCTTCTGCTTTACCGGCGAGCAAGTCGGATCTGTTGGCAGCTTATGAGCTACAATAGATATGCTGAGACCAGTCATATCATCATACGACCAGGCAAATATGTCCTCATATTCTTTTAAGAATTCTGTGTACTCTTCCCTTTCTGACGGTGACAGGTGAACAATGATGCGCGTTTCCTTGACATTCTTTGTATCCCCCAAGTTGACAACCTCAGTTTCGTCCAACTTAGACTTAGGCCTATTCTCAAAGTCCTCAACCTTTTTAACGACCTCTTCTGGTATATCATCCTCTTCTGAGTCTATATCCGTTTGTTGCGTTGTCTCATCGCAAGCCACATTCGTTGGTTAATCAAGATAAGCAATAGTAATGTTGTGTGGATAAAGTAAATGATAGAGAAAATAATAAGAGCGAGATTTATAAGAAACTGAAATACTTTGATAAATTCCATAATTGTTTTGAACATCAGAGCTCTTTTTGAAATTTAAAGAAAATACGGAAAGGAAATCAACTAGCGAAAAAGTAAAAGATAATGTATAGTGCTTTGTTCAGCCTCGCTACCCCAAAGCTTTCCAGGCCTTGGTGGTTTTGATGGACCAATTGTTGAGGTTCGCTCCTCGGCTCATAGCTTGTATGGAAGGGCCTTCCTCCCTTTCCTCCTCAAAAATGACATGACAGTCCATATTGTCATCTTCCAATAACATATTCTTCATTGCCGCCAATGTTTCCTCTTCTTCTAACCCATATATGATGTCTGCCGGCTGGAAGCTCTTCTCTAGACGGGGTATCGGATGCTCCAATTGATAGTAAGGACCGCGCCAGGGTGGCGACCATTGTTTGAATTCCTTCTAGGTGTATCCATACCCCAACCCGAAGGTGGTGTCTTGTTTCTTCAGCTTGATAGGTTTAGTGATTCCCTGGAGGTTCTTGCCAAGTCCCTTGCTAGGTTCATATCCGCTCCAATTCAGTATGCTTTCGATCTCGTTATCCCACCACTTATCCTTGTCCATGGTGTTGACTCGCTCAATGTGATGGTAGGTTTCTCCGCATATCCTCCTTCTTCCTTCGATCACTGGGATGGTCTGGCGGCTGTATATAGGATTACTACCATCGCCATGAATCTTGGTGATTCCACTCGCACTTCACCGCCTAGTGCAAGGTTGATGCTACAGCTCCAGTGGCGTGAATTCATGGTCA
Organism: Nicotiana glauca; assembly: GCA_026770625.1. Taxonomy (NCBI): domain Eukaryota; kingdom Viridiplantae; phylum Streptophyta; class Magnoliopsida; order Solanales; family Solanaceae; genus Nicotiana; species Nicotiana glauca. The sequence continues at coordinate 80,077 of MU670425.1, forward strand.
TCCCAATAGTAAGTTATAAGATGTTGGGATGTCTATCACTTGAAAATCAACGTCGAACCAAGTCGGTCCCATTTGCATACACAAACTGATCTCCCCTATAGTGGACCTTTAGGAACCATCAAAAGCTTTGACATTGATGGCCCCATCCTTGATCTCATAAATGCTCTTCCCTAATGTTCTGAAAGTCACTAATGGACAAATGTTGAGGCTGGACCCTCCATCAATGAAAGTCTTGGTGATGAAATAGTCTTCATATTGCACAGTGATGTACAACGCTTTGTTGTGTCTTAGCCCTTCTTGTGGAATCTTATCTTCGTGGAAAGTGATTTTGTTACTCTCAAATACCTACCCTACCATGTTTTCCATTTCTCCTCCATTTATGTTGCAGGGCATATATGCCTCACTCAGCACTTTCAATAAGGCATTTTTATGTGTGCCAAAGCTTTACAGCAGGGCCAAGATGGAGATCTGAGCTGGCGTCTTATTCAACTGGTCAATGATTGAGTACTCTTTTGCTTGTATCCTTCTCCATAGGTCATCAATCCCGATTTCAGTGACGGCCGGTCGCCAGAGGCCTGCTTACTGGACTCAGCTAGATGTTCTGGAGTATAAATCCTGCCGGCTCCGGTCATGTCCTGTGCCACAATTGCTTCTCCTGATTTGGTTTTCCCTTTCCTTCTAGCCTCGGTGGTGTAATCCCAAGGAATGGCCTTTGTATGTAATGGTGCTATGGTTATCATAGCCACATGAATGGGCACCCTCATTTTGGAAGGTAACACAGCAACTTCAAATGGTACAGGTGCCTTTGGAGACCAAAACTCAACCGCAATTGGCTCTGTCGTCTTTGTAGAAGACGGTGTTTCAAGCTCGAGTGGTACGGACATGTTTACTTCAGCATCCCCAGAGGGCTAGATTTGGACCACAATCGGATTAAGTGTGACTATTGGTTTCTTTGGCTCATCACCTTCGGTAATCAATCCAATCGACCCTTTTGGATCCCAATCATCTTCTATCTCGATCATGTAAACGCCTCTACCCTTATGGTCAGGTAGAGGATTGTTGCGAACATTAGGAGCAGGATCCTTTTCCACGATGATCTTATTGTCAATCAAGTCCTGAATCTTGTCCTACAGGGAGCGGCACTCATCAATGGCATGACCCTTCATGCAGGAATGGTATGCACAGGTTTTGTTCGGGTTGACCCATTAGGAAGGATTTTCTGGAGTTATGGCAGGGATAGGGGTGACGTAACCAGCGGCTTTAAGCCTTTCATACAACCGGTCTATGGTTCGGCGATGGTGGTATATTACTTGGGAGGTCTGCGGTCGAAGTTTGGCCGGGGTCTAGGGAAATTTTTGCGAGGTGATTGATAGTGAGCTTCTTAGGTATTGTAGGCTTGGTAAACGGGCATGGGTTGGGAATATCTTGGTGAGGTAGGTTGATATGTAGGAGGTGGAGATGATTGGTAAGTAGGTGGCGTAGCTTCGTAGGAAGGTGAGGGTGCTTGGTAATTTGGGATAGGTTGATATGTGAGTGGGGGTAATGGGTAGGTTTGGTATTTGACTGGGGATTTTGTTCTTTGTGCAACCATTACGACACTCACATCCCTTTTCTTGGATGTGCCACCCGACTGTAGAGCCTTTTTGGTAGCATGCAATGCTTCGAAATTAGTGACCATACCACTTTTGATTCATTCTTCGATCCTCTCCCCTAGCTTGATGATATCAGAGAATTTCTGGCGTTCGATCAACATCAACCTCTCGTAGTATTGTGGGTCCTAAGCTCGGATGAAAAACCTGTTCATCTGTTCTTCTTCTAAGGCCGGCCTGACCTTAGCAGCCTCTGATCTCCAACGAGTAGCATACTCGCGGAATGTTTCTGTAGGTTTCTTCTTTAAGTTCTGAATGTAAAATACATCTGGCGCATTCTCTGTATTGAATCTGGACCTGTCCATGAAATCAGACGCCATACCTACCCAGCTTGTCCACTTCTTTGGGTCTTGGCTAATGTACCAAGATAGAGCATCCCCTTTCAGACTTCTCATAAAGAGCTTTATGCGGATCTTTTCATCTCTCCTGATTCCGACCAACTTATCGCAGTATGTCCTCAAATGGACTCTGGGATCCCCTGTACCATCGAACATTTCGAACTTGGGAGGTCTGTACCCCTCCAGAAGTTCAACATCCGGCTGGATGCAAAGGTCCTCATAATTTAATCCCTCGATACCTTTGTTTCCTTTAACACCCTGGACTCGGCTAGTAAGTTTCTTCAGCTCTGCGGCCAGGTTCTTGATAACGGAGTCTTTGTCATCAGACTCAGGTGTGCTTGAAATGGGTTGAGTGGGATGCGGCATAGTTTCCACATAAATGGGATTGTTATGATGAGGGTAGGAATGGTCATTTGTGGAGTTTAGTGGTTCAGGGATGAGCAATGGGGTGTTACTTGAAGTATGACAAGTGTTGCAGTGGTGATGGGGAGCGGATTGGTTTTTTGGTTTTGGAATGTTTTATGGAGGTGTAGGATTTGGAGCATTGACGTCCGGTGTGGTGAGGGAAAATGATAAGTTTGCCAAGTTTCGAACTTGGTCCAGTTACTCTTGAAATTTCAACAATTTCTGCTCAAGATGGACGACACTTTCTTAGACACCTGAATACCCTGAGTAACCTCTACCCGTTCACCCGAGTTCTCCATCCTGATGTTGCTCAAGTCTTCCATTTTTGTTTTGTTTTTGTTTCTGATAGGACTCGGAGGAATATGAGGTGGAGGGCCATTGGATCTTTTTAAGTAGGATGATGATGCCAGAGTGCACGAACTAACTTTTTGGGGAGGGGAATAAAATAAAAGTAAAAACAAAAAGGAAACAAGTTAGTGAGGGTTATGAGGAGAAAATTTTGCAATATTTAAGCACATAATGCAGAAATATAAATCGTGTCCTAATTTGGGTGCCTCGTTGTGCCCGAGGTAGGACTAGCGACAAGTTGATTTGGAGAACTTATAATGCTAAATGCCTCATTTTATTGATAAAAATAAGACGAATCCCAAAACGACACTAAAATTGAAGAATGTTAAAATGTCCTTAATGGTCATTGGCCTTATTACATTTTAAAAGCAAAAAAGAAAAGACTCCTAACTACTTGGTCCCATAAGGACCTTCCCCAGACTCGGCATCTTTAGCTCCATCAAATAGCTTCACCAGCTCACGCAATCCCAGCAGCAAATAAGCTCTAGCCAAGCGTCCTCCTTCATTTCCCTTAGCATTCTGGCAGTCAGTGACTCTTTTCCTCACTTTTCTTTCCAACTCCAACAGACTGTATTTTAAATATTTCAGCTTCTCACTAGCCTTGGTGACCCTCTCTTTCCATTCATTGATTTGGTCACTTGATGGGAGATTCCTCCACCAGGTCAGCAAGAGTGAGGGTATACTGACCATACCGAAGTCAGGGACCTTGTTCTCCATTTTCTGCAAAACAAAAGGGTTAAGACCATACACCCCCCCCCCATCTGACTCGACTATTTAAACCAATAATTAGCATTAAAGCATTTAGTTCTCCAAATAAATGCACAGAACGTGGTGGTGTCCGTTTGGATTCAAAGGAAACCCAGTGGAATTTGGACAAGGCTATCTTAATGAGTCATTATGCGGATAACATAACTGATTCGGCTAGGTTTCATAGTGATGCATGCATAGTTTAAACAGAATAAGGTTTCTATGGGATATTAGACTGGTACCCTTGAGTGGACAACTCAAGAGGGAAAGGCATGGAACCGTCGATTGCACCGCTGATCGATTGGTTTTACCGCAAATACATCTTTACCAAATTTATGGGGTGATATATTGGAAGGGCGCAACCACTCATTATAAGTGTTGCTATGGTATTTTGTTTGGCACGAGTGGAATATGATGTTGAAGATGCAATTACAAGAATGAAACAAATTGTCACGTATTTGCACGTTCATAGAGTAATGGTTACAATAATTTCTCATGATTCCAACAATATTGAAGGAAAGCAGTAAAAGCATAAAAGAAAAGAAAACAAAAAACCAAGTCAGTTTCGAATAAAGACATTAAATAAAAGTAATAAAGGGGGAATAAAGTCACATATAACATGTAGTGGTAAAAGCCTAAAAGAAAAATCCCCAGCAGAGCCGCCATGCTGTCGACGCCCCCTTTTTCTTAAGAAATCGGGTTTATGATATTTTAGGAGGACAACTCTTTTCCCTTTCGGGGTTTGGGTTAGAATTGGATGTTGAAGAGTTTCCACCTAATGATTAAGTGCATTAGGACACTAAAAGGAGTTCTTTGAGTTGGAAAACTAGAGTTTGGGTAAGGGCTAGAAATTGACTCAAAGGGAAGGTGTTAGGCACCCTTCAAGACCTACTAGTGTGGTTCCCGGCCATGTTATAATTGTGACTTCACATAAAAGTAAGCAGATAAAGGCTCAACTATGATGAATTAAAGTTTGCAAGTAAATTAAAGTTTGAAGAAACAGGAAGGGCACGAGTTTTGGAGGAAAATAGCTTGAAAGTTCTGAAACATGCCAAAAATAAACAAATAAAGGGGAGGGGGGGTCGTAGGTTTACAAATAATATGGATCACCCCACACAACACCCAATAACCATTTATACACGTGGCGTTATCACGTGGTCATCATAACCATATCTACCCTTTCTCACCCCCGTTTAGGTATTAAAGCGCGGAATAGTATGGTTTCTTGTTGCATGCTATTACTCGTCCCAATCCTATCAGTCCCGGAGGCATTAGGGACTACTAATCCTAAAGGGAGGGAGTTGGGTTTTTAGAGTTTAAAAGGATAAAAATCTAAAGCGACAAACAAAATACATACGCAATTAAGAGAGAACAAGTAGCAGTTAAAGGCTCAAACAGGCCTGCAAATTTAAGGGAACAGATTGTTTAGTATGTCTTACAAATACTGGTTAGGTCTTTAATTAGACTTAACATAGGAAGGGTGGCTGATTTAACACATATTTTAGGATAAGAAGTCCGAATTAGACATGCATGCTGGTTGTAATTATTAAAGACTGGCAAAGTCGATTAATTACCTACAGGTTTGCCTAGATGAGGCCTGGAATTGGTATCTAATATTTACAGAAAGGCATGCTGGTTTTAAAAGAAGATTACTGATTTAAGAAACAAAATCTGCAGATACAAATGACATTTTTACTACTGATTTTAGACTTGTAAACGAGTTAGACGATTCAGATTCATTTAGTTATCCCTATAGGCATGCTTTTTAAGCGTGATTAATTTTAAAATATTTGTAGAAGTGCAGGAGTCCTATAAACATGGTATCTAGAGTGCGTTTTGTTATTTTAACCTATAGATTGTTTGCCTAATGAGTGTATGCGCAGAAACCTATAGACATGATTTCTAATGCAAATGATCAACTTATAGGCCGGATTTCTATATGCAACAATGAACAACTTATAGGCATGATTTCTAATTCAATAATGAACAACTTATAGGCATGATTTCTAATACAATAATGAACAACTTATAGGCATGATTTCTGATGCAATAATGATCAACTTATTTGCAGGATTTCTATATGAAACAATGAACAGCTTATAGGCATACCTTCTATATGCAGTAATGAACAACTTGTGATTGGAGAAGTAAAGCTAAGGCATGATAGCTATATGCAGACGTAAATAAAACTTAAAGGCATGATGTCTATGTGCGAGCATGAATACAATTTATAGGCGTGATTTCTAGTGCAGTAGTGAACAAATTATAATTGCAGAAGTAAAACTAAGGCATGATAGCTACCCCACATGAATAACATGAGAGTCCCTCCCCCATTTTACTATACACCCTGTAGTTATTATAAATTATTACAACTTGAATCATTCCAGAATGAACAAAATACATCAGAATTTAAAATTCCAACCAAGGAGAGCCTAATTCAGACTCCTAGTCTTACATATGGAATAAACCAACTTCCAAGGACCAGATTTTCCAAAGCCTTTCTCTTATCTCGGATGTGTCAAAGTTCCAAGGAGTGTCATGAACTCCAGGAAATGCTTACACCCCAAATATCATTGTAGAATTATAGTGCAGTGTGGAAGGGCCATCCCTCAAATGTCCAAGTTTAGAGGGAACTCAAGGTCCCAAGGCAAGGCTTATAGAAGGGGGGGGCAGAACTTAGAGTCTAAAAATGAGTGTAAGTGCAATAGAGGGGAATTAGGGACATCAATGACTGGCTGGTCATCATGCCCAGGAAGTCAGCTTCAGAGTTGGGAGTTAGGACCTGTTTGAAGGTCAGGTTCAGCCTTAGACAACAATTTGAATACTGCCAGGCTAAACCTTAACTCAGCACATGTAGGGGATTGGGGGTATAGGGATTTTATACTAGCAACATGGTACAAGTAAAGGGCAGTAAAAGGAGCATACCAAGCAATGGGATATGCTGGTACACCTTCCAGCCCACTACAGGGTTAGGGGAGTCAAAACATAGGTCATAGACAACAATCTTTGTTACCATGCCCTAAGTCCCCACCCACGAACACATATGGGTGATAGGGTAGGAGCAATTGCTTATAAGGAAGAGAAACAGGCAATAGCATGTAGGCACTTCAAATCAGAGGTTACACTTCACAAAGAGTAGAAAGTAGACATAGATACAAGGATTGTAAATAAACACATTGGGGTGAAGGTGAAATTAATTTTAGGACATACCGGTTTCAAAGAAGCAAGTAAAGAGAAGCAGTAGTCTTGTAAAAGCCAAAGTGTAGACAAGAAGCAAGAATACTATAAGTTCAGAGGAGGATTGTGATTGTGCTTTTAAGAGTGTGTGTGATTGTTAAAAATCTCTATGCCTTGTGTTAAGGAGCCATGTATTTATAGTGTAGAAAGCAGGCAGAAACAAGGTAAGAAATAATTTTGAAAGCTAATTGCAAATCAATTATACGAAAATTTCCTTTAATTAAGGGATTCAAATTCAAACGGGCATAACTAATTAAGGAAACAAATTAATCAAACTCTTTTCAAAGAAGTACAAGAGGGGTAAATACATAATAATTATTTAAGTGCAAAGTTTTGACAGTACACGGTTGTGTAATTAAGAGAAAAGAATCAATTAGCAGCCACAAAACCAGAAGTCCAAATACTTGGTGTGAATGAACCTAGTTATAAAGGTGAAGAAAAGGTTTTACTTAAGAAGAATCAGTAACAATAATCTATCCCCAAAAAGAGGATTCTGATTCAATCATAAGTTGGAAAGCCTTTTGAAAAGTTTAACGCACATATATAAGAAGAACTGTCATGTTTGTCGATGCCCCCTTTTTCTCTAAAAAGCAAAATCGGGTTTACGATATGCGGGAAGACAACTCTATTCCCGTGTGGGAATTGGTTTTTTTTTTTTGGAATTGAAGAGTCGCCACCTAATGATTAAGTGCAGTAGGACACTAAGAGTTTTGAGTTGGAAAACCAGAGTTCGGGTAAGGGCTAGAAATTTTCTCGAGGGGAAGGTGTTAGGCACCCCTCAAGATCCACTAGTATGGTTACCGGCCATGCTATAATTGTGACTTTGCATATGAACAAATAAACATACAAAAACAACTTTCATGTGATGATTGCAATCAAAGGGAAGAGTAAAAGTTAAATAAATATGCTGAATTTTGGGAATAGTCGATTTCATAATTATTTAAGGGATATATAAGTATGGAAAATGGGGGTCAAATAATTGATACAAATAATCAAACATGGAATGGAATGGGGCGAAAATTTTGAAAGGGAATGGTACTAGAAATTGAATCACCAAAAAGAGATTTTGAATAATTAAAGTGAAAGACAGGGTTTAAAAGAACTGAAAATTTGATAGTTTTTGGAAAGAATTCTGAAAAAAAAAAAGAAGTAAACACATAAGAGGGAGGGGCTCCTAGGTTTATAACTAACATGGATCACCCCACGCAACACCTGAAAACCATTTATACACGTGGTGTTATCGCGTGATCATCATATCCATGTCCACCCTTTCCCACCCCATTAAGGTATTAAGCGCAAATTGGTCTCCATTATTATTGTGTGCTATTACCCGTCCCATTCCTATTAGTCCCAGAGGTGTACCGGACTACTAATCCTAAAGGGAAGGGAATTTGGCTTTTCAGAGGTTTTAAAAGGTTAAAATACTAAGGCGTCAGACAAAACACATGAAAGCAGTTATGGGAATACAAACACTTAAGGCTCAGATAAACCTCCTTTAATCACAGAAAATCATGTAGCTTATCACGCCTTACATATACTGATTAGGTCGAAATTGATACTTAGCGTTAGGCAAACTGGTTCATTACATATTTTCAGGCAAGAAATTCATATTAGGCTCACCTGGCTACAACTTATCGAAGGCTAACGTAATTACTTAACTACGTATTTATTTGCATATGTGATGACCTATAGGCATGGCATCTACAAGTTTGGGAAAACAATGCATACTGATTTAAGAAAACGTTGTCAGCTATTTAAAAGAGAACGCGTTTCAGAAGGAGACCATGAATTTTATAACCGGCAATTCATTATTACTACAGATCTTAGACTTATAACAAGTAAGGCGATTTAGATTTGATTAGTTCCTATAGGCATGCTTTCTATAGCGCTTGTCGGCTTTAGAACACATTTGAAGATATAATAAAAGTGTAGAAACCCTATAGGCATGACATCTAAATGCTGGATTTTGCATGAACATGACATCTGATCGCTTTATTTGGTTATTAAGCCCTATAAATGTTTGCCTAGCAAGAAGTGGATATGCAGGAATTAGAAAGGACCTATAGCCATATTTTCTACATGCAGAAATCCTATAGACATGGTATCTATATGAGAACATGCTGAAATTAAATTCTATAAACAGGTTATCTATATGATAACATGCCAAAATTAAAGAGACCGTATAGGCAGGTTTTCTACATGAGATTATTCTAAAATTAAAGAAATCCTATAGGCAGGTTTTCTACATGAAAACATACCAAAATTAAAGAAATCCTATAGGCAGGTTTTCTACATGAGAACATGCTAAAATTAAAGAAATCCTGTAGGCAGGTTTTCTACCCCTTTTGCATACATGTTACCACTTCCCTTTTCACTAATCACCCCAGAGATTATTACAGAGTTTTATTACAGACCAAAAACTATTTGAAAAGAAATCAAAAAATAATATACAATCAGAACTCCTAAGCTGCATCCAAGGAGTCTAATTAGAACTTCAAGTCTAATAATATGGTATGAGCTAACTGCCAGGATCATGTTCCAAAGCCTTTCTCTTACCAAGGGTGTGTCAAAGTTCCAAGGAGTTTCAGGAACTCCAGGCAATGCTCACACCCCAGGTATCATTGCAAAACATTGGATTAGGGTGCAGTGTGGAAGAGCCAACCCTCCAATGTCCAAGTTCAGAGGGAACTCAAGGTCCCAAAGCAAGGCTCATTAGAGGGGGAGGGCAGAACTTAGAGTCTAGGAACAAGTGTAAGTGCAATAGAGGGGTTTACGGGATGCCAAGGCAGGTTGGTGGTCATGCCCAGCAACATATAATGCTCGCACACCCCTGACCATCCCATTAACCAAGTATTGGAGAGTCCAGGACCTATTGAAGGTCAAACCATGGCCTGGGCAGTAATTGGGATACTGTCAGGCCAAGGTTTCAACTCAGCACATAAAGGGGGGAGTTAAGGGGTAAGGATTTTCATGAAAGCAGTAGTAAAGAGAACAAAGAAATACTTAGCATCAACAGCAAAATGAGACTATAAAATAAACACATAGGGATGAGACAAAAGGTTAAATAAAAGGGGCATACCAGTTTTTAGAAAGCTAAGCAAGTAGGGAGAAGCAGTAGACTTAAGGAAGCCACGTTGCAACCAAGAAGCACTAGGGTGAGTTTAGAAGAGAGTTGTGGTGATTGCAAATCGTGTCTCTTTAAAAAAAAAGAATTGCCAAGTATTTATAATGCAGGAAAGAAGCAGAAACAAGCAAGAAATCAATCACAAAAAGTTCCCTTTTAATTAGGGATTCTGATTTCAAACGGGCAAAAGTAAATAAGGAAACAATTTGATCAAGAATTTTCCAAAGTAGTACAAAGAGGGTTAATGCATTGGAGTTATTTAAGGCAAAATTCAGTGGTACACGGTTTATGAAAAATAAGGAAAGGGAATCAATCAGACAGTCAGTAAAATAAAATTCTAGGCTTTGTTCGAATGAACCAAGTCCAGAAAAGAGAAGAAAAGGTTTTACTTAAGGAAAATCAAATAACAGTCAATCAACATTACTAGAAGAATTCAAAATCAATCAATAATTGGCAAGAACATTTTTTGAAAGAAGAAATTCTCATATATAAAGCACACGAATATCAAACAAAAAGGAGTTGTCATGCTGATTAGAAAAGACTATCATAGAAAAGTTCAGAGTTATAAACAAAGAGTTTCCAGTCTAATTATAACTCAGAATGAGTCTGAGAGTTCAGGGTTTCAAAGCAGAAACCTAGTCCAAACATCAAATCAAACTCGCCAAAGAAAACCCCCAAATCCTAGGGTTTTTCAATTTGAATCAGATTCAGAGACAAGAAGACAAATAACAAGCCCAAAGGTCTCTTTTAAAGATTCAAACGGGTAAAATAGTAGGTTTAAAACAAACATAGCGAAAAGCTGACATAAAGGCCATGTTTTAAGAGAAGCTTGAAACTTAAACAAGTTCAGAAGATAAATAGGCAGCACAAAATTAAAAACAGTAGATGAAACATGTTTAAAATTCAAACAAAGGTCCAGTAAAGGTGAATAAAGAACTAAGAGCTTAGTGGAAAATACAGTAAAGAACACAGGGATAATGAACACATAAGATAAACCCGGTAAAACATGAAAAAGAAACCAGTAGAAGGAAGAATGGAGCACAATAGGGACATGCATAATCAAGCAAACATAAGAACATAAGAGAAGAACATGCGAGGTAGATAAACAGGAACATAGCAAAGACAGATTCATACAAATAAGAGAAGAAAGAGTTAGAGAAACATCTCAAAACTTTTGGGTAACCCTAAATAGAAGAGAAACAGATCTTGAAAGAAAAGATTGTGAAAAACATTTAAAACGTTCAGTAGAACACAGATATAGCATATATCTAAGAAAATAAATAGAGAAAAACCTCGAACAGCTTAAGGTTTCAGAGAAACCCTAGAAAAATGAGAAAGGCTTGGAAAAGTTAGATCCTAGGTCGAAGAGGTCAAGAATCAAGCTTCTCGTGCTTGAATACGCCAGAGCATGGTCGGAGAGGCCATAGAACCATAGATCTAAGAAATTCTGGAGGAGAACCATTGAGGTCAGACCTCGAAGCTTCGAACAAACATGGTCTAATGACGGAAGGGGGTGAGTACATGCCACCCATAGCCTAAAAAGCCATGGATTCCAGTGGAAGTATGGTGGAGAAGCGGTCGGAGACAGCTAGGGTTCCGAAAAACCTTCAAGAGAGTTTTGAGAGTGGAGAGCATTCAAGGGAGGCTGAGATATGGAAAAGGAGGGATTAGGGTAGGTCGTTTGGGTTTAAGTATGGAAGGGTAAATTATGGTCGTTGATCTGTATGATCAACGACCTAGATTTAAAAGGGTAGGTGGGAATCGGGTAGAGCTATTTGGATTGGGTTATGGGTTGGGTCGAATTAAAAATGGGTCGGTACGGTTGGGGTTAGGATAGGGTCAGTTAAGGGTTAAAATTGAAATGTAAAAGAGGCTGTAATTGAAATAAAATGAGGCTAAATGTTAAATAGCCAGTTTCCCTTTTATTTTATAAAAAATAGTAAAAATGATTTTAAAAGCAAATTAAAAGTACTGAACCAATTAATAGTATATAATCATTAATTAAAAAATATTGGAACTAATTTTACAATTATAAAATACTATTAATCGTAAAATAGGCAATGATTGCAATTATATGCAATTTAGCTTTAGGAATACCAAATAAATTTGTAAAAATATACAAAAATTACCTTAATTATATTTTGGTGTAAATATAAGAATAAAATAAATTATTCACCAAAAATGATAATTTTGGGAATAATTATGGGATTTGTATTGCTAGAATAAACAATAAATTGGTTTGGAAAATCCTTAAAAATTTTGAGAAAAATACCAAAGCACTTGGGTATGCTTATGTATGCATATATATGTTATTTTGAAAGTATTTTGGGTACATAAAATACATAGAGAAAAATTGGGTATCAAAAATGCTAATCAGAAGAGCCTAGTATAGACGAATTCAGAGTCATAAACAAAGAGTTTCAAATTCAGGACATAGGTTCAAAATGAGTTTGAGAGAGTCCAGAGCTCCAAATAGAACCCTAAACTCGCCAAAAACCCCCTTAAATCCTAGGGTTTTTGACTCTAATCGAATACAGAGAAGATAAATAACTGATACAGGCTCAGAGGTCTCTTTCAGAGACTCATGAGAAAACAAACAGGTAAAATAGCAGGTTCGAATCAAACATAGTGCACAAGCTTATTTGGAACATGAAGAACATGTTTCAAGGAAAGCTTGGAATTTAAAAAAATTCAGAAGACAAAGAGGTAGCATAAAATTAACGAAACAGTATATGAAACATGTCTAGAAAGCATTCAAAAGGAGTCCCAAAAGAAGGTAAATAGAGAACCAAGAGTTTAGTAGAAAATACAGTTAAAGGAACATAAGGGTACACGAACACGTGTGAAAGCATGATATAGGACCCAGTAGAAGAAAGATCGGAGCACAATAGAAAAACATGCGTAACAAGGAAAACATAAGAACATAGGAGAAAAACATATGAGGTAGAAAAGAGAACATAAGAACAATAGCATAGACAGATTCACACAAAGGAAAGAAGACAAAGAGTCAGAGAAACATTTTGAACATTTCAGAAAACCCTAAAGCGAAAAGAAATGACTTTGAAAGTAATTGTTTTAAAAGAAAGTCGGGAAACCTTTTGAAAACTCAAAAAATAGGGCATGGATACACACAGATCTAAAGAGAATCGAAGAAAAACATCGAACAGCTAGGGTTTCAGATGAACCCTAGAATGAGAATGGCTTGGAAAGGGTCCAATCTAAGTCAGATAAGGCTGGAATCGGGCTCAGGAGGCTAGGATATGCCGAAGCCAGGCCAGAGATGGCCGGAAACCTCGAGTCGGCGGAGGTCTGAGTGAATACCTTTAAGGTCTAGCCTCGAACCTTCAAGCTTCAGGCACATAGGTGCAGTAGGAGATCAGCATAGATCGTCCATGGCCTGAGAGGCCATGGATTCCGGTGAGTCAGAGGTCGGAGAAGACGAGATGGACTAGGGTTTCATGGAACCTTAGAGAGAGTTTGAGATATGAGAGGATTCAAAGGCGGCTGCCTGGTCGAAATGAGTTAGGGTTGGGGGGTGTTTCTGAATTAAAAAGGAAATGGGGAATCGTGGTCTTTGATCATTTTGATCAACGACCTATATTTAATGGGGAGCCAGGCGGGTTGAATTAATTGGATCAGGGGCGGGTAATTTAGGAAGTGGGCCGGTCCAATTGAAGATTGGAATTGGGTTAATTGGGGGCTGGTTTTAGGCTGAAATTGAAATGGAATAGGGCTAGTATTTAAATAGCCATTTTTTGCTTTTTATTTATAAAAAATAGTAAATGATTTCTGAAAATAATTTAAAGGTACTAAATTAGTAAATAATATATAAATATTAGAATTAATTTTATAATTGTAAACGCAATTAAATCTTAAAATATGTTAAACTTACAATTTAGGCAATTTAGCTTTTAAAAATACCAAATGAATTTGGAAAATATGGAAAAATTACCCTAACTATATTTTGGTATAAATATGAGAATATAATGACCAAGTCAACAAAATGATAATTTATGAAAATAATTATTTATTTTATACTGTTGAAATAGGGTAATAAATTGGTTTAAAAAATCTTTTAAGGACTGAAAAAATAATAAAACACTCGGTCATGCTCATATATGCATACATATATTATTTTGAAAGTATATTTACATATAAAATATGTGGGAGAAAATTGGGTATCAACAATGAGATCCTATTTGGAAGTACATAAAGTAAGTTAATCATATTACTTTGGTGGTTACAAATATTTAAGATCATGAATAACAACTACCGAGAGGATTAGAAAGCTTAGAAGCTAAACGGATTGAAGAAAATAAGTTTCTTCGAAAGTCGACAAGTTGAAAATGTTATAACATGTACTTTTTGGGTGATACTAGGGTAATTAACATGATAAGGAGGTTATTTTATGAGTTATTCTTTCTATATAATAGTCGTGTGATACGTTTTGAAATCAAATGAGTTGTGGAACAAAAGTTGGAAAAGGTCATCACAAGTCACATTCATAATGTGATGAAAATTAGGTCAAATGTAGCTAAGTTTTTCTTAAAATATACTTGGAATTATGGGATGCTTAGCCTACCTAATTTTGGAATTACGGGATGCTTAGCCTACCAGTATAGTTTTAAACGATGCGGCTAGCGAGGTTCTAACCGAGGCGCGTCTATTGCTGGTTAAAAACTATTTCCAAACCTCCCCTTCGGCCTGGGTTCTGCCTTGGCCGTTGAGAATTTTTGAAAGGGCTTCCCTTCCCCGTAAAGCCCTAAAAAACATTTTACAAATTTTTTTATTTTTAAACGCATTAAACCGTTTGCAATATGACGTTGGAGTAGAGAGATATTCGCATTTTTGCGAGATTGTGCAAGCAACTCTTATGGGATCCACTTAGGCGGTTGAGATATCTTTATATATGTGTGTGTATGTGACGCCTACAGCCCTGTTTTAACACATTAATTTTAAATTTCTTTAGACTCTACACACCTAAAAACTTTCTCTCAAACTTCTCTCACAATCCAAGACCCAAACCAAGGGCAAACAACACAAATCAAGTGTTAGAATCCCGTGGCACTAGTGAGTTTCTTATTCTTTTTGTGGTTGCTAATTTTGGTGTAGTTGCAGCTCGTTTGGGTGGGGGGGTTGTTTAACGTGATTTACATTCTCTAAAATACTCTTCCAAGGTTTTCATATCAACCCTAAGTTATTTCAAGTCTTCCAAAGCGATTCTAGTACCGAGAAACCCGACTTGATTGCTAGTTTCGCTTCCTTGTTCTTGTGGCTACGTTAGAAGGACATTTTGTGGTAAAGTAAGCTCAAATTGGAGTTTTTCTATCTGTTTAATCGTATTGAACCTCTTACTCTACATGTATTTAACCTTATCCAAGTTATGGCTATGTCGTTAAAGCTAGAACTTGTGAGATATCCATTGAAAAGCTTGTTAGTATCGTTGTTGATTGGTGGATAGCTTTGGGAGGTTTAATATTATTATTATTGATGTTGTTTAGGATGTTTGATGACTTTAAGAAAGTTATGGGTTGTAGTAAAAATAGGGTAAGTATTGTCCTTTTTCTTGTAGAATATTAGTTTCGAAATATAAGAGTCACTTATATGATGACGCCGAAGTCAGTTTATTCATTGTCGACGTAAAAAGTTCATATTATGTTTGGTTGACGATTGGATAGAAGATTGAAAAGGTATGTTAAGGCACTTCCTTCTTTATTTTAGTATGATCTAAAGTGAATTAACATAAATGATATGTTATTTCATAACAGATCTGCTTCTAGCAACGAAGACTGTCCATATTGTTCTTTCCTTATACAGTTATTCTAAGAAAGTATTTATGATATTTATTGTGCAGCCACTAATCAGTTGGGTTTACTGAGCCTTATGATGGTCGGTACAATACTACCGAGCGTTATGATGGCCGGGTACGTTTTTACCGAGCCCTCTTTGAGGCTGGGTACAATAAGATGATGATGATGCCCACAAAGGCGTATGTTCTTAAAAGTATATGTATATATACGTATCATGAATTTCTTATCAGTCTCCCTTAGAGGCCCTGAGATGTTACATGTTGTATCTTCTATATCTCTCTTTACATTACTATTCTTATTTAAGCTTTCCATCCTTACTTACTTATTACTTTATTCGTACTGACATCCTTTTTGCCTGGGGATGTTGTATTTCAAGCCCGCAAATCCAGTAGATAGGTAGACAGTCTTCCTAGTAGGCTATCATCTCAGGGGAAGGTTTTTTCGCGCTCCACTGGATTCAAAGTTGCCCATTTGATTAGTATGCTTTGGACATGTAATGATTGGTATGGCGGGTCTCTGTCCCGACCTTTATGATATTTTTGTACTCTTAGAGGCTTGTAGACATATGTCATATATATGGATACTTGCATTGCCTAATAGGATTTTATTTTGAATGTACAAATGATCATGTCAGCCTTATAGGCCCGTATGTCACATATATAAGTTTGTATATCTTGTTGGGTCATCCTATGTTGAGTATTCCCTTTCGTTATATTCTGGTTATCTCATGGCGGCCTTTCTGGATCATTTACCCATGATAGTACGATAAGGAAGATATGTTATATTTGGTTGAGTAAGGCACTGGTGCCTATCGCGGCCGTTCGGTTTCGGTCATGACAAAAAGAGATGACAACTTCGACTAAAGCATACAAGAACAAACTTAAAAATAAAGGATAGAACATATGCTAACAACGTCAAATAGAGCATGTGAGAGAAAATTCAACAATGGAAGATATAACATGTTAAGACAATTTTCAATTAAATGCATGAAGAAGTCTAAAAAGTTTAAACCGGTCAAAATACCACATATAATCCCATGTACACATGAATTACCTCGTGTACGTGTCTTTCACATAATACAAATAACACAATCAACCCAAATCCTAAGAGGTTGTTTCCCTCACACAAAGTAAGGCAAAATACTTACCCCAAACAAGCCAAATCGATCCACTAGTAAGCCCACGCAAATCCATCTCTGGATGGCTCGAATCTAGCCAAAATAACTTAGTACAATAAATACAAGCTATAGAAAGCAATGTCGGGTAATAAAGTTTCAATCTTTAATGAAACTCAGTAATTCAACTCAAAACTTTAACCCTAATCTGACACCTCATAACCTGACCAAACTTATAATTTCTGAAACACTCATTCCGATACGAGTCCAAACATACCAAAATTATCAAATTTCGATATCAAATCGACCTTCAAATCCTCAATTTACGGTTTAGGAAAGTTTTTACAACTCCCCCCCCCCCCCCCCCC
>MU670425.1:98779-133743 GCA_026770625.1 Nicotiana glauca
CCCCCCCATTTCTCCAATTCGGATTACTATTTAAATGATAAAAATAATGATAGAATTATGATTAACGAATAAAACCAAGTCAAAAACATTCATCCTGATCCAGACCTTGAAGATTCCCTCAAATATCGGTAAAAACAAGCTCTCATAACTCAAAAAGTGGGGAAAAAAAAAAACAAAACTCTCGAGCTAGCTTATTTCTTCCCAGCAAATTCTGCTTTTGCTATCCAGTAGCTGCTTCTACAGCTGCGTATCTGCGGACATCGTGGATGCAGTATTTTATTAAGCCGATGAAGTCCTCTACTATGCACCCATATGCGCATTTACCGAAAAATGATCGCACCTACGATCTCCTGGCCAACAGTCCAAATGCGCATCTACGGAGAAATGATCGCTTCCGCGGTTGTTCATCTACGCACAGCTATCCACACCTGCGGTCCTAGCTCACCCATCCCCATGTTGCATCTGCAAAAAATGGGCCACTTTTGCGGTGACGCATCTGTGTCCATGTTATCGCGGTTGCGATTGCACAAGTACACAACAACCATAAAAAATCATTCAAGTCTCCAAACAAAATTCGAATTCAATCCGAATCACACCCGAGGTCTATTAGACCCCCTCCAAGTATACCATCAAGTCTAAAAATAAAATACGAACCTACTTGAGGCCGCAAATCACATCAAATAATATTATATCTAGGAATTGCACTTCAATTCAAGCCTAATAAACTAATGATCATTCAACTTCTCAAACTAACGCCGAATCGTATCAAACCAAGTCGGAATGAGCTCAAATTTTGCATGCAAGTTTGAAATGACACAACTGATCTATACCAACTCCTGAAACAACAATCCAAATCTGATATCAATAAAATCAACCCTCAGTCAACCTATTAACTTTCCATACCTTCAACTTTTTAATTTTACCAAAAAAATATCAAATTAACCTAAGGATCTACGATTCAACATCTGGACATACGCCTAAGTCCAAAATCACCATATGAAGCTATTGGAATGATCAAAACTTCATTCTGAAGTTGTCTATACAAAAATCAAACTCCGGACAACTCTTAGAACTTAGGCTTCCAAGTTTGAGACAAAGTGTCCCGATTCACCCCGAAACATTTCTAAAGCCAATCCAACCACCCCATCAAGTCACACAATCACAAATTAACATAGAAGAGGAAATAAATAGGGGAACATGGCTACAATATACAAAACGACCGGTCGGATCGTTATAGAATCCTAATCCTAAAGTAACTTTTTCCTATATTCCTTATTTCATATTCGTACTATAGCCTAGCAACTCCCCCGTATCCATTAAACTCTCTATCTCTCTAGTGTTACAATCTTGCGGAGAACCACTACTGGCCTAACCTGTTAGTACTGTGAGCACGTGATTTTTGTCACGTTTAACTTACTCCTATAGAATCCTTAGAATTAAAATTTTTCTTTATTATTTGAACTTTTAGGAACTAATTGCTTGATTTTGTGTGCTGATTGTATTTTTTGCGCATTTTTAGTTGTCATAATTCATAAAAAAAAATATACAAAAAAGTGCATTGGCATTTAGAATTCGATTCTATATTTTAGTTTACTAGTTAATTAACAAAATAAGAGAAAAATAATAAAAAATAGTCTTTTTACAATTTTAAATTTTACATTTTTTTTAATTAAGTTTTCTCTTAAAATTAAGAATTAGTTAATATCATCTTAGATTTAATTTGGGTCTTTTTATTTTACATAGTAAAATTAGAAAAAAAAAATAATAAGTAAAATACACAAATAAATAAAAGAAGGAGAAAACAAAAGAAACTAAATACAAAGGAAAAGAAGTTGGGGTGTCACAATGCAATGAAATTGAGCCCAACACTTTTGAAACCCAACAAAACCTGGCCAGGCCCAAACCTTCCCCGCCCGGTTCAATTCCTTACTCCCCAAAACGACACCGTTTAGGATAGGTTCAATCCAGACCGCCCATCAACCCTAATCCAACGGTTTATATTATTCCCCCACATTAGATATAGTTGTCCGAAAAATAGTCTAACCCTAAAGACATTCGTCTTCTTCCTCGTATCTCTGTAACACCACCGCCTCCAATGTCGCCGCCGGTGAACACCACCATCGCCGTTCACTTCTAAAATAACACCCATGATTCCCCTCTTCCTCCTCTGTCCGAATCCATAATCCATTTCTTTTGAATCCCATCCCAGGCCTTCGAATCTTAAATCTAAATTCTCCGGCCAAGACGTTACTCATCCTAAATCGACCCAAATTAACACCATTAGACCGCCTGAGCCTCCTCTACCCAACCCCCCTAACCGCGTCCCTCGAATGTAGCTATAAATGGTCGAATATTACTTTGAAATTTTCTGACCAAACCTTAATCACCCAAAATCCCCTCAAATTCAGGGCATGTAACCCCTTAGCCTCCCTCATGATGTTTCGACCACTGATGATGTTAAAATGCCACTGAAGGTCAATCGAATGTCGGGTCTAAGAGACAGTCGAGTTTCAAGTTTAGCCATGAGTCTTTTTTTATATTTCTACGCTCTATGCTTCTTCTTCTGTTTAAAACATTGAATAGGTCTCTTAATTTTCTAATTAGTTATGGTTTTGTTTAATTTCAACACTGATTTGAATTTTCTTTAGTTTAGTTTAATTTTAGTTGATTGTTGTTTTCTTCTGTTAGTTTAAATATTAAACATTAGCCTAATTAGTTCAATAAATTAGATATTTAGTATGATAAGTCAGTAATTTTTAGTAGCTATTCAACAACTAGTAATTAATAATTGTGCTAAGCGACTGATTTGAGTTCTTCTGATACATGATCTTTTTAGCGTTGTTTTCGTTTTAGTAGTTGTTAGAATTAGTTTAGTTAATAGGGATGTAGCTGATAGTTTAACTGGGTTAGAAAAGGGTTGGAATTGGGTTAGCAAATCTCAAGATAAACTAAGGGCAATTGGGGCAATTCAGGGGTATGGAACTTAGCTAGAATTTCCTAGAATCCTCTAGAGGTGGTTGTTACGGTACATTTCAGTAAAATAAGGGTGTAACTTGGGTAACAAGTCAAGGAGTAAAGGACCAAAGTTGAAAATAAGAGGGACTGAGTGTGTAAACTGAAATTGTGAGGCTGCCCTCCTCTATGCTTATAAAAGGCATGTACCTTGCCTTCATGAATAGTTTTTTTTGGAAGCCAGAAAACAACTCCCTCGAATAGCTTTCTCTCTCTCTCTCTCTATCTCTCTCTCTCTAGTTTTCAGAACTAAGCTTGAAATTCAAAAATTTAAAATCCAAAAAAAAAAAGTCAGAAAACAAAAAAAAAATCAAAAAGAGTTTACTGTTTCATTGCCTAGTTAGCTCATTTTTAGTTCTACCCGAATCTCTCCATTTCTGCTCTAATTTTGAGTTTTTACAAGCATTCAGAGGTAGTTGTTAACTGGTTCGAGTGGATCTGGGTCTGCTTGATTAGCTTTTTGGTTAAGTTTTACCTTAGTGAAGGTTCAGAAACATTTAAGTTCAGTTTCGAAGGCATTTGGGTGCATTTTGAGTCATTGTACTGTTATTCAAGTTTATTTGGGTCATTTGCTGTTGCTATTGGTCTTCTGTTGAAATCTCCTGGTTGATTTGGGTTTGAATCATTCCTATATTGGCTTGGTTGTTACTGTGGTGATTGATGTTGCTGTGTTTGGAGTATTTCCTCCGTGTGGCCAATGATAATCTCCTTTCTTCTGTTGAAAATTCAATTCCCAGGTACACACATGAACTCGATGTTGATGTAACTCTGAGATTGAGCGTAAAATGAAAGTGTTTAGGCATTTACTTGCTGGATGTGGCGTCTATGGTTAAGCAAGCATAAATGATAGTCATAGTGTGTTCTAAATTGATTAATACTCGATGAAACTTAGAACTGTGGAATTTGTACCTAATTGGGACTGTGTTGGATTGTTAATTTTGCGTTTATTAGTTGTAGATTTATAGTTTAATACTGATTTCAGTTAGCATGGAATTAAAAATCGAACATCAGTTGTTTGGGTCCATAATTAATTCAGAAGTCAAACATGCAGTGCGTTCTAATTTTCACTTCAAGTTAACTGTGCCCTCTGAAAAAGTCAAGCATGCCAATTGTTGATGTCATCCTATAGGCACGAGTAATGGCCTTCTAGTGTTTAATGTCAATAGCTTACTTGAATTTGAATCAGTTAATATGTCCATGGATGTTAATAGAATTGAATAACTAAACCGTTTAGTCCTAAAGTCGATCCATCATTAGGATTCACCATTAGTTAAATAGGTGGAGTAAGCTGAATTTTAATATGATATTCAAATGATCAATTCGTCTTTAGTTTGAGTAGATGAATGTGATCCTCCCTTGTTATAATTTGTAGAGTGCGTTTTAAATAATTTGAAGCATTTATGATGAATCTGCGTTCAACTGGAATTAAAGTTGAGGTCAGCAGTACATTTGGACAGTTCTGGGCTTCAGTGCTAATGAAAATGGCCCAGGTCTGGTTGTAATTGTATATTCATTTGGACCTGGGCCCAGATCTATAATTGTATGGCTTTCATGCACCTGGATGATGGTCTGTTCGTGTGGGTTAAAAGGATTAAAATTGGCTTCATATGAGATTGATAGATTCAAGTATACTAGTTCTTGAACAATAACTAACTAGGCTCCTTTCCTTTTTATTTTAGAGACAAATAAAAATAGAAAAATATAGTCACTTTAGGATTACCTTTAAAAATAAAATGAGACGAGCCTCTCCAAATAAAAAATGCAAAATTGCGGGGCCCTCAATAAATATATATTACAATACTTAGAATTCGGGATGGGCCGTTTAGCGAATTTCACGGCCTTCCCAAAAGATAATAACGCGTTAGCCACTTTAGGCGCGATTTTAATAAAATTACCTTCCTAAACTCGGGTGTGCATTTCATGTGACCCAAATCAAATCCCAAAACGTTGAATAAAGTGTGTTTAAGATTGCGGGTGCATTTTATGTGACGCAATCCAAAGGCACGTTTTAAACGACGTTCAACTTTTTTAAAAATTTAAATAATAAGCGGTTAAAAGTAAAATTGGCACATAGGTTCTTCATGTAATAAAATCAAATAAATAAGCTAAACACGACAGTTGAGAGACCGTGCTAGAACCACGGAACCCGGAAATACCTAACACCTTCTCCCGGGTTAACAGAATTCCTTACTCGAATTTCTGGTTCGCGGACTATTAACAGACTCATATTTTCCTCGGTTCGGGATTCAACCGGTGACTTGGGACACCATTAATCTCCCAAGTGGCGACTCTGAATCTTTAATAATAAATCCCGTTTCAATTGTCCTTTAATTGGAAAAACTCCTTTATGCCCTTCGGGAGTAGGAAAAAAGGAGGTGTGATAACTCTGGCGACTCTACTGGGGAAACGAACCCAAAATTTCGATTCAGGGTTCAAGAATTTGAGCTTAGTATAATTGTTATATTTGGCTTTATCTGATTTTTCTACATGTTCCATGATATATGTGCTAAATGCTTTACCGCTTTGATATTTGCTTGAACTGTATATATACACTGTCGCGAATCCCTTCCTCTTTCCGAGTCTTCTACATCTTGGAGAAGGGTGAACTTCGTGTAGCTTCTCTTCTGTTTAGAGTCTTTTCCCATTTAGAACGAGGTTAGGATAAGTTGCTAAGCCGGCAGAGCTTCTGTATCCCCGGTATGCTGCCTTCCCCTCGGCTCGAGTTGTCCGCTCGGGTAAGTCAGGTCTAGACCAATAAACCTAGGGCTTAAACCTAGAAGAACAAAACCTCATGCCGGATCTCTAGTAGGACATTTGTTTGCATCATGTGCGTCTGGCTTAGGGGACTCAACACAGGGGTTGGGTCCGTCTAGGATAGGTGACCAGAAATGAATTGACCATCCTGATGCGTCTTACGTGCTACTTGCGCATTTATTTGCTCGGCTTTGCATGTTGACCGGCTTACATAATGAGAGAAAATTGAGAAAAAATGGCAGTGTTAGGACTAAGTGAGAGTGACCGTTTGTCTTTTAAAAAAAATTCAATGCCCAAATAGTACCAAAATGCTGCCGTATTTTTGAAAAAAAAAACTAAAAAACAAGGAAAACGGAAAAAATATTTGAAAAGAACATAGAAAGTAAATTGTTGTTCAGAATAGTTTTGATTTTGGCAAATCTGCCCGAACTACGCTAGTTTTATTCTCACCGGATGTGAGATACATAGGCAACCCTCGTCGGGTCCAACCTCCCCTTTGCAAAAATAGCCAAAAATGTCAAAAATTTTAATTTTCATCATAAATAAGTCGGGTGATGCCATTCTTCTTTAAAATAAGCCGAATGTCCGCAAAAGGGCGCCGGAAGGCTATTTTTGCAAGAACAGCCACCCTGAGTCATTTTTTAATGGTTTGCTGGCACAACCTTAAAATCTTCCTCCCAGAAGTACTGAAAGGCCGTATCTACAAAACCGACTCTTCGTTTGCTTAAATAATATTTTTTGAAAAAATACACTTTTTCATTTTAGGTCAAAATAAATCATTAAAATACTCCTTAGATGTCTTTCTTTCATAAATCAAAAATAAATAATAAATAAATAAAAATAAATTTTGAAAAATTGAGTCCGAAAAATATTTTTGCTCAAATATCCAAAACATTTTCGTAAAAGTCCTTCTTTTGAAAATTAAGAGGCAACTTTCAAAATCCAAAAAAAAAAATATTTTCTTTCGTGTTAGAAAAAGAGAAAATAAATGAAAATTCAAACAAAAATATTTCTTTTACTTCTAAAATTCCCAAAGTTTCAATAAAAAGAAAAGAAATTTTTAGAAGTCTTTCTTTCAAAAAATAAGAAGAAAAATCAAAATCAAAAATACATTTGGTCTGATTCATGCGGGGTCATGATACGTAGACAATCTACATAAGATTCGACCATAATCCTAAGAAAAAGAGAGAAAGAGAAATATGAGGGAAGTAAATAAAAGGAAAAACAAGAGAGAAAAAGAAACACAAAGGAAGAAAATAAGGCATTGAGTGAAAACCATGGCCAAAGAAAAGAAAAAGCAGAAAATGAAAATGGAGAAACAGGAAAAGAAAATGAGAGAAAACAAAACAAAAAGAGAAAGAAAAGAGAAAAGGAATAAGAGGAAAATCCGGGATGACGCATGCAACCGAAGCAAACATGTAGATATTCATTTAATTGTATAGGTGCATCACACTCCAATGTGCGTTTACCTATCTGTTATTTGTTTCATACTAACCGTTGTTGCTGTCATTCTCAGCTGAGCTTTTTAGAAACAGTAGTTGGTTTGTGGTAAGCTGGCCTCGCATCGATACTTCACCAGATCCAAAGGAAATACAGAGATGTCATCTGAAATGACTCTGCCTGCAATCCCCATACCCGAAGACAACCCCATCTCGGGGGTCCCGACCTCTGAATCCTATACCGTTGAAGAAAATCGGATATTGCGTCTGCGATTGATGGAAATGTGGGATTCTTGGAAAATCGAAAAGGAACCTTCAAGTACCATCCCCGGATTCTTGGAGTTATTCCCTAGATCTGGAGGTGTTACCATTGTCCCCATCAGCCACCCAAACATTCCTCTAGGGCAACCAAACGTAACTGCTTATTTCTTCGGAACACCTTCTGAGGCTTTCCCCCAGGTGTTCCCGTCTGGAATTGCTCCCAACATCTTCACGGCTCTACCATCTTCCGCAACCACACAACCATCGCTACCCAAGCATGTTGTTGACCATTCAGTCTTCACATTCAAAAATCCCGTATTTCAGGCTGACCCTCCTCATTATCCTCAATACACCTACTCTCAGCCACCATATGAGCTTACACCGGGGTAGGACAAAACCCCCAAAGCCCCAGAGCAGGATGAGATGGCAAAGAGAATGAGAAGCCTCAAGCAGAGCTTAAAAAATATGCAAGGCTTGAGCGGGCAAAAGAGTGTCTCCTATACATACCTATGTATGTTCCCGCATGTACATTTTCCATCAGGGTTCAAAACACCAAAATTTGAGAAGTATGAGGGGCACGGTGACCCTATTGCTCACCTGAAGAAGTATTGCAATCATTTACGGGGAGACGGTGGTAAAGAAGAATTGTTGATGGCATATTTCGGGGAAAGCTTAATTGGCATCGCTTCAGAGTGGTATATGGATCAGGATGTCTCGCGTTGGCATATTTGGGATGATCTCGCCCGAGACTTTGTTCGACAATTTCAATACACATCGACATTGCGCCGGATAGGAACTCCTTGGCGAATATAAAGAAAAAGCTCTCAGAAAGTTTCCGCGAGTATGCAATTAAGTGGCGCGAATAGGCGTCAAGAGTGAAGCCTCCAATGGATGAGGTAGAGATGGTCAATGTTTTCCTGCAGACCCAGGAAGCAGACTACTTTCAGAATATGATGTCCGCCATGGGTAAACCTTTCGCAAAGGCAATAAAAATTGGAGAAATGGTAGAAAATAGGCTAAAAACGGGTAGAATCTTGAGCCAGTCGGCCATAAGAGCAACCTCCCAAGCTATCCAATGAGGGTTTGGAGGAATGACCAAAGGTAATAAGAAAGAAGTAACGGTTATGGCAGCCTCAGGGGCAAGGAGACACCGGGCTCCTAGACCCATGTTTTCTGAGAGAACCTCTCAACACTACTACCCTCATCCTAACATGGCTTATGCTTCACAACCATATGCGGTTATGAACGTTCAACCCTTTTCCCGACCGCAGCCACATGCCAACAGAAATCAACCTCCATTCCCAAGAGATCAGCCTCCCCACCAGAACCACTATAATCTTTGACCTCCGCAGAATAACTTCCGTCCTCAGGAACCACCCAAGAAACCAAACTTTACCCCAATTGGTGAATCTTACTCTAGTCTATTCCCGAAATTTGTCCAAATGGGTCTACTGCAGCCGGTCCCTCAGAATAGACAAAACCCGGCATCGCTTGCCTACAGAGCTGGTGTCAGGTGTGCATACCATTCAGGGGCAGAAGGCCATCATACAAATGATTGTTGGACTCTAAAACAAGCGGTGGAGAACTTAATTGAGCAAGGGAAATTGTGTTGAAGGATGAGGATGTTCCAAATGTGACCAATAATCCGCTGCCCACCCACAACAACGGGCCAGTAATCGGGATGATTTGTGAAGATAGGGAGTTTGATCCAAGCTTAAAAGCTATAATTGTTATCGCTGATGCGGAAAGAAAGCCAAAGGTGGCCTCAAAGCAAGAGGAAAGGGAAAGGAAGAGCAAAATCACCGAGACAGAACCAGAAAAGAAAACTGACTTGAAAAAAGGAACACAAATGTACGCACCCAAGCAAGCTTCTGTGGTACAGGGGACAATTAAACCGCCTCGGCTGAGTGAGCCAGTGGTTATTGGACGCGTACCAAAGAAGCCAATGACCGACCCTTCTACAGTGCCATGGAACTATCAGCGAACAGTGGTTACAGATAAGGGCAAAGAAATCTCGGGAGAACTTCTAGGAAAAACCGCTGTCGAGAAATATTCAAATGTAGAGGAAGTAAACAATGGCACCAGAAGGCGTTTCCCTCCTAAGAAGCATGTGAATGCTGAGGAAGCCGAAGTGTTCTTTCAAAAAGTGAAAATGGCCGATTATAAGGTGGTACATTTTTATGAGACTTCTGTCAAGCCTAAGTACAGTAAAGAGGAATATGATAAGGTTTTTACGGCTGAAGAAAGTGAGGAAATACGTGGGGCAATGAGGAAAATGCTCTACGAAACCCACATGGTCCAGCCGGGAGAGGGCGCTAGCACAGCTGAGGTGTTATACATGGGACCAAGCGCTAAGCTCCAAAACTGGAATGCTACGCCATTCCCGATCAGGCGAGAGTCCCGATAGATTAGCCCTACCACTTTTTCTGCATCCCGAGTTATTCCAGGTTGTAACTCGGATGTTTCCTGTAGTTTCCGGTCTTTAAATTCCCGAATGTGAACCCTATTATCTTCAAAATTGCAAGAAATGAAATCAATATTTCATCGTTCATTTTTCTTTATTGTTTCTGATTTTGCTATTTTTTCTCCTTCATTTCTTCTCTTTAGCTCTAATAATGCAGCTTTAAATAACATGACATGCTTGCGGACTTCATGCCTAGATCCCAAAACGCTGTCAGATTTCGAAATCATGAATCAAGAGTCAAAATGCAAAGAAGGTAACCTTGAGGAAATAAAACAAAGAATTGGAACAATTGAAGGAAAATTGGTTCGCGGGTTGGAAAGGTCCATACATTACAACAAAAGAGTGTACTCGGGGCACATCCGGGCAGTTGTACCAACAAAGAATGGCCCGTGCCTATAACAAGAAAGTGCATCCGAGGAATTTTGAAGGGGGCAACTCGTGTTAAGATGCATTCCCCCTCACAACCAGGATGCAAAAGGAAAATTCGCTCCTAATTGGAAGGGTCCATACATCATCTGGAAAATATTTCGGAGAGGATCACTGTATCTGGGAGACATTGAAGGAAATGACCCCGACACAGCAGTCAATGCAGATACAGTAAAAAGGTACTATGTCTAGACATCCCATAGTGAATGGCTTTTGTGTAATTGAGATGACGAAGGCTTTCCTTCCCGCTACCCCAAACACTATCAATCCTTCGTAAGCCCTTTGAGCCGGTTATGCTTTTTTGTTCACTCTCTTTGGAAATCGGAAGTACTATCGAAAAAAAAGAGAAAAAGAAAAGAAAAAGAAAAAGAAAAAAAGAAGAGAAAAAAGAAAAAGAAAAAAAAACAAGAAAAAAGAAGAAAAAGGAAAGGAAAAGGAAAGAGAAAAGAGAAACAAAACAAAACAAAATAAAAACAAAAACAAAAAAAAAATTATTTGTCTGAACTACGTTTGACTTGATTCCAAAAGGATACGTAGGCAGCCTCTCCCTGAGGTTCAGTCACACCAAAACAAAAATCTCAATTTCCCCAAAAATTGAAACTGGGGCAGATAATATGATGGTTCGGTTATGAATCCGCCGAGACGGTTCCAAAGTTGTAGTTCAGCCCAAAATCCTTCGTACCCCAAAAACCTTGTCCAAGTCCTTCCGATCAATTGGCAAAAGCAGGGAAGTAAAAAATATCATTGTTGGAATCTGATACAATTCAAACTGAGAGAAATAAAATGAGAGAGTCTTATCGGTGAAAACCTTCGGGCACCATAAGGCGACGGTGAGTAGAGAAAATGAAAATGAGAGGGTCTGCTTAGTGAAAACTCGCAAAGAGCACTATCGGGCGACGGTGAGAAGAGAAATGAGAGATGTCGATTGGCGAAAACCCGCAAAGGGCGCTGTCGGCCGAAAAGAAGACATCCCATCACTAAAAGAGTCCTGGCAAGGTTCCCTTATTTTGAAATGCGGATCAATTGATTCACGAGAAGCTGGAAATTTTGTGTGGGTCGGGCGTCCAGTCCAAGAAGCGTGTCATGTTCATTAAAAGTCAGCATGCACACCCCAGATAAGTCCTTCTTTTCCCCCGAAAGGGACACTTCTCTTTAAACTCATTCGCTTGCCTTTTGTATATTTCTTCCTTTAATCCCTTTCGGTTTAACACTGATTCCGGAATTACTACAAAGAAAAGTAGCAGGATTGGTTCTATCGAGATCCGCTTGGTCAGAGTCAAAGAAAATACCCAGCCTCAGCGGGTGCGTCAGTCCAATCCCGATTGACCATGGTGATTGATGCTTTCAAAGTAAAGACATTTGAAAAGAAAGAAAGTCAAAGGCAAAGGTCCTAAGAGCAGAATAAAGTGAAAAGGCCAGAGCCCACACGGGCGAATCATCTTGAAGTCCTAAAGTTGAATCATGTCGGTTTAAAAGAGATTCACCCTCAAAGCCAACAAGCAGCAAAGTTCTCAATGGAAAGGGGGCCGGGATCAAGCAATTGGGATGATCAAGGCTACAAAACCAACCACCGTTTCAAACTAACAAATTGTTCTTTGTTGAAAACAGGTCTTATTCAGAGCAACCGTGCAAGAAGCAGGTGCTGCCCAAAAATAAATGAAATGCGTAAGCGCTGAAACAGCTTTGCAGCATGAAAGTGACAGAAAGGAAGTTTTCCCGAAATTCTTTCATGCATTTTGCTAAATATAAAGGAAAAATAAAAAGAAGAAGAAAATGAAAAAGAAGAAAAGAAAATGAAAATGAAAATCTCAAAAGAAAAACAAATCATAGTAGTATAGGAGCTTTTTCTTTCCAAATCCCGGCCAAAAAACCGAGGAGCTTTTTCTTTCCAAATCCCGGCTAAAAAGCCGAGGATCTCCTGGCCAAAAAACCGAGGAGCTTTTTTCTTTCCAAATCCTGGCCAAAAAACCGAGGATCTCCCGACCAAAAAACCGTGGAGCTTTTTCTTTCCGAATCCCGGACAAAAAATTGTGGAGCTTTTTCTTTCCAAATCCCGGCCAAAAACCGAGGATCTCCCGACCAAAAAACCATGGAGCTTTTTATTTCCAAATCTCGTCCAAAAAACCGTGGAGGATTTTTCCTTCCAAATCCCCGCTAAAAAACCGAGGATCTCCCGGCCAAAAACCATGGACCTTTTTTCTTTCCAAATCCCGACCTAAAACCGAGGATCTCTCGGCCAAAAAACCGTGGAGCTTTTTTCTTTCCAAATCCTGGCCAAAAACCGATGATCTCCAGGCCAAAAGCCGAGGAGCCTGTTATTTTTAAATCCTGACCAAAAAATAGAGGATCTCCCGGCCAAAAATCGTGGAGCTTTTTCTTTCCAAATCCCGGCCAAAACCGAAGATCTCCCTACACAATCCTGATTTGATCGCTTAGATGTGTGTCACAACTAACCCACGAAATTTTTCTAGAGAAAACTGGGGCAGAAAATTTTGTTCGTTTGTTTTGGTATCTTAAGCAGGTCGACCTCAAGACACAAGGTGTGATATGACCAATGGACTAAATCTCAATCCAGAATCAAGAAAAGAAGAAAAGAACAAAAAGAAATGAACTCAAATATGAAGCAAGCAAGGGTGCGGATTGCTCAAAATTGAAGTCACAAGCTCCGCTGATCCTGTTTTGACCCAATGCTGCATGAAGAAGTAAACATCTACAACTTGCGAGCATCAAGATTCAGATCGAAGTCCACAGCAAAATCAGCTAAGACTCAAGATCAAGTTTCAAGAGAATCATAGATAGGAATCTTGTAATTCATAGCTGATAGGCATAGCTAGCTTAGCTTTGATTTTCCTTTTGGTGTAATAAGGAGGTCAGCAAGCAGTAGCAACAGCAACAGCAATGAAATTCACAGCTCCTGGTAGTACCAGCTACCAAACCCTCCTGAACTACACTGACCTGATTCCTTTATAGCCAAGGATATGTAGGCAACCTTTGAAACAAGGTTCGGTCAGACGGTTTTCAAAATGCTTCTCATGGAGTGCTAAGCGGGCAAAAATCTCATGGTTGCTCATTTATCTTTGCCCGAAAACCCTTCGTGTCTTCGAGCAAAGAGGGGCAGCTGTGAACACGTGATTTTTGCCACGTTTAACTTACTCCTATAGATTCCTTAGAATTAGAATTTTTCTTTATTATTTGAATTTTTAGGAACTAATTGCTTGATTTTGTGTCCTGATTGTATTTTTGCGCATTTTCAGTTGTCATAATTCGTAAAACAAATATACAAAAAAAGTGTATTGGCATTTAGAATTCGATTCTATATTTTAGTTTACTAGTTAATTAATAAAATAAGAGAAAAATAACAAAAAATAGTCTTTTTATAATTTTAAATTTTACATTTTTTTTATTTAGTTTTCTCTTAAAATTAGGAATTAGTTAATATCATCTTAGATTTAATTTGGGTCTTTTTATTTTACATAGTAAAATTAGAAAAATCAAAATAATAATAATAAATAATAATTAAAATACACAAATAAATAAAAGAAGAAAAAAACAAAAGAAACTAAATACAAAAGAAAAGAAGTTGGGCTGTCACAATGCAATGAAATTGAGCCCAACACTTTTGAAACCCAACAAAACCCGGCCAGGCCCAAACCTTCCCCGCCCGGTTCAATTCCTTACTCCCCAAAACGACCCCGTTTAGGCTAGGTTCAATCCAGGCCGCCCATCACCCTTAATTCAACGGTTTATATTATTCCCCCATATTAGATATAACTGTCCGAAAAATAGTCTAGCCCTAAAGACATTCATCTTCTTCCTCGTATCTCTGTAACACCACCGCCTCCAATGCCGCCGCCGGCGAACACCACCATCGCCGTTCACTTCCAAAATTACACCAATGATTCCCCTCTTCCTCCTCTGTCCAAATCCATAATCCATTTCTTTTGAATCCCATCCCAGGCCTTCGAATCTTAAATCTAAATTCTCCGACCAAGACGTTACTCATCCCAAATCGAGCCAAATTAACACCATTAGACCGCCTGAGCCTCCTCTACCCAACCCCCCTAACCGTATCCCTCGAATGTAGCTAGAAATGGTCGAATATTACTTTGAAATTTTTTGACCAAACCTTAATCTCCCAAAATCCCCTCAAATTCAGGGCATGTAACCCCTTAGCCTCCCTCATGATATTTCAACCACTGATGATGTTCAAATGCCACTGAAGGTCAATCGAATGTCGGGTCTAAGAGACAGTCGAGTGCCAAGTTTAGCCATGAGTATTTTTTTATATTTCTATGCTCTATGCTTCTTCTTCTGTTTAAAACATTAAATAGGTCTCTTAATTTTCTAATTAGTTATGGTTTTGTTTAATTTCAACACTGATTTGAATTTTCTTTAGTTTAGTTTAATTTTACTTGATTGTTGTTTTCTTCTGTTAGTTTAAATATTAAACGTTAGCCTAATTAGTTCAATAAATTAGATATTTAGTATGATAAGTCAGTAATTGTTAGTAGCTATTCAATAACTAGTAATTAATAATTGTGCTAAGCAACTTATTTGAGTTCTTCTTATACATGATCTTTTTAGCCTTGTTTTCATTTTAGTAGTAGTTAGAATTAGTTTAGTTAATAGGGATGTAGCTGATAGTTTAACTGGGTTAGAAAAGGGTTGGAATTGGGTTAGCAAATCTCAAGATAAACTAAGCGCAGTTGGGGCAATTCAGGGGTATGGAACTTAGCTAGAATTTCTTAGAAACCTCTAGATGTGGTTATTAAGGTACATTTCAGTAAAATAAGGGTATAACTTGGGTAACAAGTCAAGGAGTAAAGGACCAAAGTTGAAAATAAGAGGGACTGAGTGTGTAAACTGAAATTGTGAGGCTGCCCTCCTCTATGCTTATAAAAGGCATGTACCTTGCCTTCATGAATAGTTTTGTTTTTTGGAGCGAGAAAACAACTCCCTCGAATAGCTCTCTCTCACTCTAGTTTTCAGATCTAAGCTTGAAATTCAAAAATTCAAAATCCAAAAAAAAAGCCAGAAAACAAAAAAAACTCAAAAAGAGCTTACTGTTTCATTGCCTAGTTAGCTCATTTTCAGTTTTACCTGAATCTCTCCATTTCTGCTCTAATTCTGAGCTTTTACAAGCATTCAGAGGTAGTTGTTAACTGGTTCGAGTGGATCTGGGTCTGCTTGAGTAGGTTTTTGGTTACGTTTTACCTTAGTGAAGGTTCAGAAACATTTAAGTTCAGTTTCGAAGGCATTTGGGTGCATTTTGAGTCATTGTGCTGTTACTCAAGTTTATTTGGGTCATTTGCTGTTGCTATTGGTCTTCTGTTGAAATCTCCTGGTTGATTTGGGTTTGAATCATTCCTATATTAGCTGGTTGTTGCTGTGGTGATTGTTGTTGCTGTGTTTGGAGTATTTCCTCCGTGTGGCCATTGCTAATCTCCTTTCTTCTGTTGAAAATTCAATTACCAGGTACACACATGAACTCGATATTAATGTAACTCCGAGATTGAGCGTGAAATGGAAGTGTTTAGGCATTTACTTGCTGGATGTGGCGTCTGTGGTTAATCAAACATAAATGATAGTCATAATGTGTTCTAAATTGATTAATACTCGATGAAACTTAGAACTGTGGAATTTGTACCTAATTGGGACTGTGTTGGATTGTTAATTTTGCGTTTATTAGTTGTAGATTTATAGTTTAATACTGATTTCAGTTAGCATGGAATTAAAAATCGAACATCAGTTGTTTGGGTCCATAATTAATTCAGAAGTCAAACATGTAGTGCGTTCTAATTTTCACTTCAAGTTAACTGTGCCCTCTGAAACAGTCAAGCATGCCAATTGTTGATGCCATCCTATAGGCACGAGTAATGGCTTGCTAGTGTTTAATGTCAATAGCTTACTTGAATTTGAATCAGTTAATATGTCCATGGATGTTAATAGAATTGAATAACTGAGCCGTTTAGTCCTAAACTCGATCCATCATTAGGATTCACCATTAGTTAAATAGGTGGAGTAAGCTGATTTTTAATATGAGATTCAAATGATCAATTCGTCTTTAGTTTGAGTAGATGAATGTGATCCTCCCTTGTTATAATTTGTAGAGTGCGTTTTAAATAATTTGAATCAGTTCTGATGAATCTGCGTTCAACTAGAATTAAAGTTGAGGTCAGCAGTCCATTTGGACAGTTATGGGCTTCAGTGCTGATGAAAATAGCCCAGGTCTGGTTGTAATTGTATATTCATTTGCACCTGGGCCCAGATCTATAATTGTGTAGCTTTCATGCACCTAGATGATGGTCTGTTCGTGTGGGTTACTTTCAAAACCCATAAAAGGATTAAAATTGGCTTCATATGAGATTGATGGATTCAAGTATATTAGTTCTTGAACAATAACTAACTAGGCTCCTTTCCTTTTATTTTAAAGACAAATAAAAATAGAAAAATCATAGTCACTTTAGAATTACCTTTAAAAATAAAATGAGACGAGACTCGTCAAATAAAAAATGCAAAATTGTGGGGCCCTCAATAAATATATATTACAATACTTAGAATTCGGGATGGGCCGTTTAGCGAATTTCACGTCCTTCCCAAAAGATAATAACGCGTTAGCCACTTTAGGCGCGATTTTAATAAAATTACCTTCCTAAACTCGGGTGTGCATTTCATGTGACCCAAATCAAATCCCAAAATATTGAATAAAGTATGTTTAGGATTGCGGGTGCATTTCATGTGACGCGATCCAAAGGCACGTTTTAAACGACGTTCAACTTTCTTAAAAATTTAAATAATAAGTGGTTAAAAGTAAAATTGGCACATCGGTTCTTCATGTAATAAAATCAAATAAATAAGCTAAACACGATAGTTGAGCGACCATGCTAGAACCACGGAACTCGAAAATGCCTAACACCTTCTCCCGGATTAACAGAATTCCTTACTCGGATTTCTGGTTCGCGGACTGTTAACAGAGTCATATTTTCCTCGGTTCGGGATTCAACCGGTAACTTGGGACACCATTAATCTCCCAAGTGGCGACTCTGAATCTTAATAATAAATCTCGTTCCGATTGTCCTTTAATTGGAAAAACTCTTTTTCGCCCTTCGGGAGTAGGAAAAAAGGAGGTGTGACAAGTACACTGCCATCCGACCTCCTTTTTATTTTTTTCTCTCCTTTGTATTGTCTCTCCTCTCACCCGCTATGAAAATTCCTCAATATAGAACTTCAAATTCCTCAATCCAGATCGACATCATCATTACCTCCAATGCCACTGTCTTCTCTGACTGGAATCCATGGCCAACCGATCGGATTTCTTAGATCAGAGTGTATTTTCTCAGATGTGAGTGTATTTATCAAATTTGAGTATCTTTTATTTATTTTGGCCAAATTAAATACAATGAAATACACATTATGGCCTTATTTTTATTTGTCTGACCATATTTTGGTAGATGCAATGTGATACTGTATTCTCAAATCTGGGCAAATTTTTGTTCGCCTATATTTTTTAGTTTTAATACAATGTATACAGTAGTTTGCTTGGATGGAAAACGTCATGTCTGACGAACTTTCTTCTCTTCTTTGCTATTGAGTCACATACAATGATACAAATACATTATATTTTGTACAAGTACACTCAAATTTGGGTGTAGTCTATGTTTTTCAATTCAAATACAATTTTTTTTTTTGTATTTTCACCTTTGTTTATGTATTTTGAAGGTTATTTTTTGTAGCAGATCCCTATATTTTTTGAAATATTTGTTGTTTGATTACAACCAAATTAAATACAGTAAATTGAGTAAAGTGTAAAAGCAACTATGAATAAATACAATAAATTGAATACAATCGAATACCACTATTTTACTGATTTTTTTTTTTTTGAATATAGTTGAATTGAATACAATAAAATAGAAAATACTTAAAATAGTTAAGAATGAATATAGTCAAATTGAATACCATGTGTACAATCGAATTGAATAGAGCGGTATATATCCTATTTTTCGATTTTGTGATGTTTGAATACAACGGAATTTAATATAGTAAAATAGAATACAGTGTAAAATATATGTCACGACCCTAAATCCGGAACCGGTCGTGATGGCGCCTCTCGTGAAGACAAGGCCAACCGACACGCTTCCAATTTATATTAAGCAGTTAAAGTAATAAATATTAAGTCTTTAACATAATAAAAAGCCCAAAATAAGGTAAACAATAAGGTTTGCGGAATAAAAACATAGCCCGACATCGGGGTGTCACCAGTCACGAGCATCTAAAATAATACTATAAGTCTGAAAGTCTACTCCACTACTACATAAAAGAAACAGAAGGAAATAAGATAGAGGGAGAATGTACTGTGCTGCGAATCACCGGGCAGCTACCTAGTGAATCTCCGGAAATCTGCTGGACAGCTCTCAACCCTCGCTAGCAGGACCTATAGCGCCCGAATCTGCACACAGGGGTGCAGGGAGTAAAGTGAGTACTCCAACTCAGTGAGTAATAATAATAAATGAAGACTGAGCGATACAAAATTACGTTAAACACAACAATAACCTATAAGAGGCAGAATAAAATCAGTAAATACAATTAAATAGTGAAATCTCATAAAGCATCTTTTAAACAGTTAAACAATACCGAAAGCAACCAGAAAAGATAACACATAAGAACCGCCCCTCGGGCACATTAATAACAGAATCAGCCCCTCGGGTAATATCATAGAACAATACCAGCCCCTCGGGCTATATCTCATATCACAATGATACCCGCGCTTACTGGGGGTGTACAGACTCCGGGAAGCTCCCTTTACAACCCAAGAGCAATATCAAGCCATCTCCTGGCATCATCAACAGGCTCTCGGCCTCATATCAATCACAAGCCACCTTATGGCGTACAATCTCAGGTCATCAGCCTCATTATCATAATAAGTATATCACTGATGCGCCGTGCAGCCCGACCCAAAAGTATGTTCATAACGCAGGCCTTCGGTCTTAGTCAGTCAGAATCTCATAAGCCCCTCAGGCAACAATAAACATGATACTCAGCTCAAAATATCTTTTGAAATATCATTTAAAACGTTAAAACAGAGTAAACATGGTTGAGTTGTGAAAAACAGTAAAATATAACATGACTGCGGACAAGTATAGAGTCAAAACAGTGAGAAAAATATCAGTAAATATCCCCTATGGGTCCAAACAGGTGGCACGAAGCTCAAATATGGCATTTAGCCTAAAAAAATAATAATACCAGACAATTTGCAGTCAAATATACAGTAAAACAGTCGTTCGGGATGGACCAAGTCACAATCCCCCAATGGTGCATAATCCACGCTCGTCACCTAGCGTGTGCGTCACCTCAACATAGACTAACATTGTGCAATACGGGGTTTCATACCATCAGGACAATATTTAAAATCATGACTCACCTCAATCCGGCCCGAACTCTAGCTCGCGAGGCCTTTGCCTCTCGAATCGGACTCCGGATGCTCCAAATCTTCAAAAATCAGAATGTAACGATAAAAATATGCTAAAGGGACAAAGCTCACTCGAAAACAACGAAAATTCGTGAAATTAACAAAAATCCAACCCCCTAGACCACATCTCGGAATTCGATAAAATTTACATCAATAGATTCCTCATCTCCCCACGAGTTCATTCATACCAAAAGCATCAAAATCCAACCACAAATGACCCCTCAAATCCTAATTTCTAGGTCTCCAATTTCAAGCCCTAGTTCTTCAATTTTTGGCTTTATTTTCGTGATTAATTAGGTGGAATTCACATTAGAATGAAATATTATCTCCGCAAATCTTACCTCCAAATGTTTTCCGTTGAATCCCTCTTTAATCCTCTTCACAAAGCTCCCAAAATCGCTCAAAAATGGTGGAAATAAGCCCAAAAATCGCAGACAAGGCGACTATTTAAACATTTGGCCTATGCCTCTTTTCCTTCTTCGCGAACGTGGTCAACGCCTCGCGTTCGCGAAGCACAAAATAACTTTGACCAAAATGTCCTCTTCGCGATCGTGACCAGTCACTCACGAACGCGATGGCTCCTCAGCTTGACCCTTCGCGATCGCGCTCCTTCTCTCGCGAACGCGATGAACAAATACCCTGAAACTCAGCTGCCCAACTTCTTTTACGCGAACGTGCTCCCCTTCTCGCGAACGCGATGCCTAGCCACCCAGCCCTTCGCGAACGCGAAGGCTAAAATCTCAGCCTTCACCAGCTAACCCTTCGCGAACGCGAGGACCTACTCGCAAACGCGAAGGTCTAATTCTCTGCAACACCTCAGCAGTTTTTCTGCAAATTCTCAACAACACGAAATGGTCTGATTGACCACCCGAAACTCACCCGAGGCCCCCGGGACCACAACCAAATATGCCAACCTATCCCATAACATTATTTAAACTTGTTCCAACCTTCGAAACGCTCAAAACAACATCAAAACACCAAATTCGCATCGGATTCAATCCTAAGAATTCCAAAATCTTCCAAATTACGCTTTTAAAAATAAAAAAGCCCAATCAAACCACGTCCGAATGACCCAAAATTTCTCACACACATCCCAAATGACACAACGGAACTACTGCAACTCTCGAAATTCCATTCCTACCCCAATATCAAAATCTCACCTAACAACCGAAAAATGCCAAAAACTCAATTTCGCCAATTCAAGCCTAAATCTACTCTGGACCTGCAAAACACATTCCGATCACGCGCCTAAGTCTCAAATCACCCCTCGAAGCTATCTGGACCATCGGAACTCACATCTGAGCCCTGTAACACATAAGTCAATATCCGGTTGACTTTTCCAACTTAAGCTGCCTTAAAAGAGACTAAGTGTCTCAAACCTTACCAAATCCTTTCCGAACCTGATCCAACCAACCTGATCACAGATATAACCGAAAGACAAAGCAATAAGAAGCAGTAATGGGGGAAATGAAGCGGTAACTCATGAAACGACCGGCCAGGTCGTTACAATATATAAGAACGAATACATTCGAATTGAATACAATGTATACAATCGAATTGAATGCAATGACATACATTCCATGACAAACAATTAATTACAGAATGTAACTAGCTAAATTATACCTACGTCCAACAATAACCCTCCAAACAATAGTCATTTCTGAAAGTTTACTATAAAATAACCCATTTGACAAAAAGTGAGGCATGGTGCAATGGATCAAGCTGGTTAATCTAAAATGAAAGGTCTGGGGATAAAATCTAACTATGGTCTATCCATGCACATTTTCTTAGTTTTTCCAAAAATTAGTAGATTTAAAAGCCCCATGTAGCTACTTAAACCTTTCAATCTTTGGAAGATTTATTTAGACTCAATACCTAAGATACTATGCCATTTATCTAGATGGGTATATATATATATATGCACTTTAAATTTTTGTTAGAGTATTCGTCTATCTCAATTCCATACTTTTTTATTTGAAATCTTTTTAAATATTTTAAAGTATTCTACTTGCCTCTTGATTGACGAAACATTGATTTTTTATTTATCATTAACTTTTTAAATTTAGAATATTTTATAGTTTTTTAATTTTTATATTATAAAGTTATTAATTTAGTTATAGACCTCTTCTATATGTTATTGTTTGCAATAATATAGCTAATAAAAATAAAATTTAACAAACTAGTAGAATTTAGTATTATGGTATTGATTAAATTTCTCTTTGTTAAATAAAGATATAAAAATTTGTAAATTTTAATGAATTGTTAAAGTTAAGAAAGTGAACATTGTTAAAACTTATCTTTACATGTTTTTGAAGGAGGGCTTAGAATAGGAGAAAGAAAAGAGATGAGCAGAGAGCAAATATATTTTTCGAAGTTTTATTATGACCTCAAACAAATAGCGGAGGGTAAACTCTATTATGAAGCTTGGTATTGCATTACTACCAGATAAGGTTGTCTAACGGGACGGGACAGGACGGGACAAAATTAACGGGACGGGACGAATTTAAGCGGGACGATGGTGGGACGGGACGAAATGGGACGGGACGAAACGGTCGTCCCATCCTGTCCCGCTAACAAACGGGACGGGATGGGACGGGATGAAATGGGACGGCACGGGACGGGTTCGTGGGCCTTAAGTGTATTTTTTTTAATAAAAAAAAGGTATAGTTTTTTGAAAATTACTATGTTTTTAAAGTTTGCAACGGCTAAATTTTTGACTTATTTAATAAACTTAAGTGTTACTATGTTAAAACAAAAATTATAAAACTAAGTAAAGAATTATAAAATATTAAAACAAAAGACTTGTAATGAAATATTCTATTAAATATAAATTTATAATAGAGTTATAATTTATTTAAGACAATTCATAAAAATTATTCAACGCTTAGAGCCTTTTATTTTATTAATAAAACTTTCAAATCTCAAATACAAATATAATTCTTTTGAAGAGCACCTAATCTACACAGCCAACTTCTAGGAAGAGTTCTGTTTGAACTAGGCCTCTTAGTAGCCAATTACAAATTATCATACTAATATTTGTAAGCTCCTATATAGCTTCTTTGTAACTTATCAATAATATCTCTCGGACATTCTACTGGAATTGGCAATGTTGATTGATGTTCCATGAGCTCTATGTCGTCATCGCTCCCAGTGGTTAGTATCTCGTTGTATTCTTCTTCTTCCCTAGTGGTTAATTTTTCAAAACCAAGATTTCTTCTTTTTGAATTAATCCAATCTCTGAATAATACGAAAATCTCTAGACTGTCCTCCGCTAATGAATGTCTATGATCTCCAATTTGAAATCTTGCCGCACTGAAAGCACTCTCCGATGCTACTGATGATGCTTGAATAGCCAGGATATCTCGGGCCATAATTGAAAGTGTTGGAAAAGCCTTGCCACGCTCCTTCCACCATGACAAAAGTTGTTCTTGCCTTCTTCGTCTTTAATATTTTTCAATCCTTGATTAAGATAAGAATCAAGTTCATCATCAATAGAGGAATCAAAACCTGTTATATCATCCATATCTTCCCATAAAACTTTTGGTCCAAACTTAGAAGTACAATGAGCAGGTTCAGTACTAGTTGTATCTATAGATTTATATTTATCAAACATTGATCTAGCATAAAAATATATGCTAGCTTGGCAGTTTTCGAGAGATGGTTGTCCATTTTCTTGAATTTCTAAATTCTCATAAATTTTACGAACAAGTCCCTTTGCACCTCTTAGTTTTAAAGATGGGTTGAGTAGAGTAGAAATTAAATAAACTTTGGGAATAGGGAAAAAATACTTTTTAAATTTTAAAATCTTTTTTTTAATAGT
Organism: Nicotiana glauca; assembly: GCA_026770625.1. NCBI lineage: Eukaryota > Viridiplantae > Streptophyta > Magnoliopsida > Solanales > Solanaceae > Nicotiana > Nicotiana glauca. The sequence continues at coordinate 122,422 of MU670425.1, forward strand.
CGGTGCATAAGTTGGATTTGTTTTATACTTACCAAATACAACAGAAATTCCACAAATATACCATAATATTTGTGTAACAGTAGGATAATATATACCAGAAAATTATTTTGTAGCATAATAAATTTTTTCTAAAAATTTAGTAAGCTCTCTAATCGCTGTCACACCTCTTTTTTTCACTACACCCCGTAAAAGGCATAATAAAGGGAGTTATTTCTATCTTGAAGTGATAACCGAAACGGGATTATATTATTAAAAGATTCAGAGTTGCCACTTGGGAGATTTATGGTGTCCCAAGTCACCGGTTCAAAAATCTTGAACCGAGGAAAGGGTTTGACTCTGTTTATCAGTCCGCGAACCAAAAATCCGAATAAGGAATTCTGTTAACCCGGGAGAAGGTGTTAGGCATTCCCGAGTTCCGTGGTTCTAGCACGTTCGCTCAACTATTATATTCGGCTTAATTATCTGATTTAAAACAATTATGAACCTATGTGTAAATTTTAACTTTTAACCCCTTTTATAATTTTTTTAAAGAAAATTTCAACGTCATTAAAACACGTCTCAAACCACGTCACATAAATGTACTCGTGGTTTTTGACACATTTTAACATCGTTAAGATTTGGATTTGGGTCACAAAAATGTGCACCTGAGTTTAGGAAAGTAGATTATTAAATACGCGCCTAAAGTAACTATGTGTTTGCACTTTTGCGAGGACCACAGAATTTGCTAAATGGCATGCCTCGAATTATAAGGTTGAACTAAAGCTAATATAAATGACGGCCACGCAATTATCACTTTTGTCTGGTATAGTGCTCCTCGAATTATTCTAACTAAGTTGCTAACTTAACTCATGAGGGCCATAAATTGTTGCGAACTAAGCGATGTGGCTCACCTCAACTATTTAAAGCAAATTAATTGTCCAAACACTAATGGGCAATAATTTTACTATGGCTTAAAAAAATGACTGATGGCTCGAAATTAATGATTAGGCCTAAACACATAGCATTCAAATACTAACAGACCATACAAACCAACATAAATGTTATTATTATTACCAACCAAAACACTTCTTTCACCTATGCCCATTTAAAATAAAATTGATACTAAACAGAAGAATCCAAACACTCTAGGCTTCAGTCTCATATTATAATACATCATTCATGACCAATATACTAATCAAATATCTCTAGAGCTACATATTACAACCATAGATGAGATTGAAGAAAAAGGAAATAAAATTCAATAATAATAACATCAGTTTATTATATTTCCAAGTTTAAACTCCATATTATACTTAGGTGATATCCATAATGTTGAAAATACCTGAAAATAGAAGGAAACAAAAGTAGTGCAAGATCAATAGCCAGCAACAGCAAAAGGCAGTGAAATAGTGTTGGAATCCGCTAATTAAACCCCAAGGGAATTCAAATTGAAACAACAACTAGATAGTACTCCACACAAACAAGCTCAAACCAAACTTTATAAACCCCAAAAAAAATAATCAACCATTTCTTCAAACAGGTACAGATTTCAGTTTTTTTTTAAAAGTACTGGTTAGTGAATAGGACCAGAAGATCAGCACTAGACAGGATTTTTGAACAGCTTTTCACAAAGATAATTCATGGAAATCAGTGCTTTGCTTTTAAGTTTTCCTTTTTCCAAATTATTTTTTAATCTCCTAACTCTTTGTATTTTTCCTCTTTAACTCTCATAAACTCTATCTCTTTCCTCTCTCAAACTCTATCTTTTTAAGTATTTTTCCCTCTGTTTTTTTCTTTCTCTGTCTGAAGAGAGGTTATTTATAGGGGATTTTGGGATAGGAGGGGACATAAATTAGTGGGCATGATGAGAGATAAATTAGTGGGCATGATGAGATATAAATTAATGGACATGATGAGACATAAATTAGTGGGCATGATGGGACATAAATTAGTGGGTTAGTGTGAGAGAAATAAATGTGGTGTATAATATATATATATATGTACAACCCCATTAATAACAACAAAATAAATTTAATAGAATAACAGTAATTAAATTGATGAGATGTAAAAAATAAAAATAAAAAAAAAATGGAATCTAAATACTGTATTTTTAATTTTTTTATCTATTTATTATTTTTATCTAATTAAATCTATCTACACATCTTTTTTCATATTTTAGTTAAATATGACTTAAGTAATTAATTAATTATAACAGAGGTTAAAAAAACATAAATAACAAAAATAAAAAAATGCGTTAAACATAAAAATAAATAAATAAAATTCGGACAAAAATAAATATTAAAAAAATGCGCATAATATAAATAATAAATAAAAAATGCAAAAAAATAGAAAATAAATAAATAAATAAAATGCGAAAAATATAAATGCATAAATAATTTAAGGAAGATTGAAATTAAATAACAAAATTACATGGGTCTAACCATGAAAAAATCCTCAAATCAAGACTCTCGTCTTGGATCTAAGATCATTGATGGGAGATCTTGACCGGAGAATTTTTTAACGGCTAGGAAGATGCACACACAAAAAAAAGGTATATCTAGGGTTTTGGCCTTTTTAGATCTAAGATCTACGGACTTTGATTGGGTTTTGGGGAGTTTGGTTGATAAGATGAGGTAGATGAGGAGAAGAGGAGAAGATTGTGTGAATTTGAGGGATTTTAGAGGTAGGCCGCCGCCGGAAAAGAATTCCGATGGGCGGCGCCACCGTGGAGGGGGGCGGCGGTGGCGGCGGTGGTGGAGGGAGAAGAGGGAGGTAGAGAGGTTTTGAGTTTAGAGAGATGTGAGTGAAGTGGAAGAGTGAGTGGGTGGGGATTTTTTGAACAGTTTTTATATTAAAAAATGGATGAGTTCCAGACCATTGGATCTACTAGAGATCAACGGTCAAGATTGAGTGGGGAGATGGGGTGGATCAGAATTTTTAAGGGTTTAGGCTTGGTTTTTTTTTCGATTTTTGGGTTAAGTTTAGGATTGGGCTAGTTTAAATTGGCCCAATTTGGCTAAGACCCCATTTTCTTTGATTTTAACAACTAATTAATTTTTAAAAAAACTAAATTAAGTACTAAATTATATTAATTTGTAAATTTAAAATAATCATTTATTTGTATTATTTACAAAACTAGTTAATCCTAAATTTTTATTTTATTTTATTTTTTTTAAAAATACTTAATTTAATACTAAACTAAAAAACAATGTCAAGAACAAACAATTTCTGTTTTGTGAAGGTTTTTTTTAATTAAGTAATAAGTTATATAATTAGGCATTAACTAATTTAAAAACCTAATAATGCAAGATGACGAAGGTTTAAATATATATTTTTTCTATCTTTAAAAAAAACGAAACATGCAAATAGAAAAAGAAAAATGCAAATGCAATATTAATTTTTTTGGTATTTTTTTTTATTTTTAATGAAAATTAAATATGCACAATAATGCAAATAATTAATAAAATTTTAAGAAATTCCTATAAAATTGCAAAAATTGGGAAAATTATTTTCTGATATTTTATGGGAGTGATTCATATAGGGCAAAAATTACGTGCTCACAGCAGCCCCTCTTTGCTCGGAAACACGAAGAGTTTTCGGGCAAAGATAAGTGAGCGGATACGAGCGAATTTTTCCCTTTTGAACACTTTGTGTGAAGCATTTTGAAAGAGTTGACCGCACCCTGCTTCTGAGGTTGCCTACATATCCTTGGCTAAAAAGGAATCAGGTCAGTGTAGTCGGGAAGTTTTGGTAGCTGGGACTACCATGAAGTTGTGATCTTACTGTTGTTGCTGCTGCTACTGACTGCTGATGTCACAACCCAAAATCCTGTAAGGGTCGTGGTGGCGCCGGACACCACTGTCAGACAAGCCAACTAGAATACTTAATTAAATTCTCGTTATAATAATTTTTAAAAAAAAATATTTCTTTTATACAATTTAAATAAGACTCAGTATATTCCTCCGAATGAATAATGAAATATTTAAACAACATGTAAGATTTTCGAATAAACCCAAATAAATCCCCAGAACCCGATGTCACAAGTACATGAGCAACTACTGATAAGGAAAATAAAATACAACCTCAGTCCGAAATACGGTGGACAGAGAATAAAATACAAAGGCTGAAAGCAACTACACTAGTTGCGGTCGCCTTGAATGATGTAGCTCACCGAGTCCTAGAAACGTCCGTGCTGCTACGCCCAGTAGGCTGATAGAGGTATATATACATGTGCAACAAAAATGCACAGAAGTGTAGTATGAGTACGTAATCAACGTGTACTCGGTGAGTATACCGCCTAATCCCGGAGGGATAGAGACGAGATGGTCAACTCTGACACTCTCTAATGGTCCAATAATTATTCATCCTCAATATATATATATATATATATATATATATATATATATATATATATATATATATAAGTGGATTTATTTTATAAACATGATTTTAATCCAGATAGAGGAAACAAGTAAACACGTAATTCTTTCATAGGGAAATTTCCAGAATTTCTTTTAAATATAATCCAAATATTTTTAAGCCACAAAAAGGAAATAATAACTTAATTAAGTTCAGGTAGCAGCACACGCATGCGCAAATCACACCGAGGCGACGATTTGATCCAACAGAAATAAATTTATACTTGCCGAGGGTCGACGGCGCGCCTATAGATGCATCTATTAATCTGCCGAGGCGTTCGGCCCGATCCAAAATAAACACACAGATAGATAGACAGTCAGTCAAGAAGTCAACATGGAGAAATTATTCAAGAAAGGCCAATTCTCTTTAATAATTCGAGAAAACGAAGTTTAAGTCTTTTTAGAAATCCATTTATAAATTTAATGTGATTTAAGCAATTCAAGCCATCAATGGGTTACAATTAATCCAAATATAACATGATTTTGGGTCCTAGACTATCCGGACAATAGCATAATAGTAGCTATGCACGGACTCTCGTCACCTCGTGCATACGTAGCCCCCACAAATAGGAGTACATAACCAATTTAACTCACCTATGGAGTAAATTCCCCCTCACAAGATTAGAAAGGATACTCACCTCGCTCCGAAGACTCTACTTGATGCACCACGCTCCAAAACTAGCCAACGGTCACACAAATCCATTAATATATGCTCAATTATTCATTACAATCTAATTTATAGCAATNATCTGTCGAGGTGTTCGGCCCGTTCCAAAATAAACACACACACACAGACAGACAGTCAGTCAAGAAGTCAACATGGAGCAATTATTCAAGAAAGGCCAATTCTCTTTAATAATTCGAGAAAACGAAGCTTAAGTCTTTTTAGAAATCCATTTATAAATTTAATATGATTTAAGCAGTTCAAGCCATCAATGGGTGCACAATTAATCCAAATATAACATGTTTTTGGGTCCTAAACTACCCCGACAATAGCATAATAGTAGCTACGCACGGACTCTCGTCACCTCGCGCGTATGTAGCCCCTACAAATAGGAGCACATAACCAATTTAACTCACCTACGGGGTAAATTTCCCCTCACAAGATTACAAAGGAGACTCACCTCGCTCCAAAGACTCAAAACCGGCATTCCACGCCCTTCCGAAGACTCTACTTGATGCACCACGCTCCAAAACTAGCCAACGGTGGCGCAAATCCATTAATATATGCTCAATTATTCATTACAATCTAATTTATAGCAATTCCCAACTCCGATCGAAAAGTTAACCAAAACGCCCTCGGGCCCACGTGCCCGAAATCCGAAATCTTTCAAAGATAAAGATTACCCATGACCTTAGGAACTCAAATATATAATTTTTTACTAAATTCCATACCCAAAATCGTGGCTAATTTCCAAGAATATAATTTTCTAGATCTTTCTACCAAAAATCCCAGTTTTTTCCACAATTTTCATGTCTAATTCCATGGTATAATCTTGTATTTAACTTGGAAATAAGTAGGAGTAGCTTACCTTAACATTGATGATGAAATCCCTCCTTGAAGCTTTCTGAAAATCGCCCAATGAAGTGAAGAAAATGAGAGAAATGGCCAAACATCTGATTTTAAAACAATGCTTCAGCCCCAGCTATTTCCGCTTCTGCAGAACTATTACCGCTTTCGCGGTGCCGCTTTTGCGGACAAGGGGGCTCCAACCCATTTTTGCTTTTGCGGTCAGCCTACCGCTTCTACGGTTCTGCATCAGTGGATCAAGGGCCGCTTCTGCGGTCCTGGCTGCCCTCACGCTCAACTGCTTCTGCGGCTTCTTCCTCGCTTCTGCGAGGCCGCTTCTGCGGTCCCATCTCCACAGAAGCGGAAATACCGGCAACCAGCAACTCAACTGTTTTCAAAAACCTATTTTCGATCCGTTAACCATCCGGAATCCACCCGAGGCCCCCGGGACCCCAAACAATCATACCAACCCGTCCCAAAACATATTACGGACTTGCTCGAGGCCTCAAATCACATCAAACAACGCTAAAATCATCAATCGATCTCCAATCCAAGCTTTATGAACTTTGAACTTTCCAACTTCTACTTCCGATGTTTAAACCTATCAAATCATGTCCAATTGACCTAAATTTTGCACACAAGTCATATTTGACATTATGGACCTACTCCAAACTTTTGGAATTGGATTCCGACCCCGATATCAAAAGGTCCACTTCCGGTCAAACTTCTCAAAAACCTTCAATTTTCTATCTTTAGCCAAATGGTTTCAAAATGACCTACGGACCTCCGAATTCACTTCCGATCGCGCTCCCAACTCCAGAATCACCATATAGAGCTATTCATAGTCTCGGAATCCCAAACAGATATTGATAACACTGAAATGCACTTCAAACCAAACTTATGAAATTTCTTCCAAAATGCTAACTTCCATAGTAGGCGCCAAAACGCTCTCGGGTCATCCAAAACCCAATCCGGGCATACGCCCAAGTTCGAAATCATCATACGAACCTGCTGGAACCTTCAAATCCCGATTCCGAGGTCGTTTACTCAAAATTCCAATCCTAGTTCATTCTTTCAACTTTACGCTTCCGAAATAAGAATTCTCATCCCAAATCAACTATGGACTTCTCGAAATTCAATTCCGACCACGCGTACAAGTCGTAATACCTGAAATGAAGCTGTTCATGGCCTCCGACTGCTGAACGGAGCACTAGTACTCAAAACGACCGGTCAGGTCATTACGTTCTCTCCCACTTAAACATACGTTCGTCCTCGAACGTGCTGAGAACTATACGAAAGTAGTCTGAAATCACTATTTAGCACCTCACGCACCTTCTCGTGCTTCCACAACTTAGCTAAGCACATTAGCTCGATAAATTCTGAAGATATGCCCTTTTTATTCAAGAAAACTAGCCTTAGAGCCTGGTTCCAATATTTGGAATCCTATGCCAGGCCCGGTTTCCAACATACAACCACCATATCAATCACAACAAGCTGTACTCAAACTTGACTGCATAACTTTGTTGGATTCTTACTTTGCAACACTTAGTCCACAGGATCACCATAATATTCTCTGATCAACATAGCCAAAAATTCAACGAATCAGATGCTCCTATTGCACCTCATGACACGCAAGTCTTACTCTAACTCTTAGAATACCGCCACGACGGATGAGATATGTCCAAATTCATAATCAACTACCGAGTCAACCAATCATTGAGTCTATACTTCTAACAAGAAACATTACCACATTCTGAACCTAATAATGACCTTTGCTCCTTAATATACTTCATATAATCAGATTGCACTGATCTTAAATCCCATAATCTCGTCTCACCCAGTACGAACTGCTTAGGAAATAAGCCACTCCGAATGCGATCAAAAGTCTCATATGACGCCACAATATGCCAATAGGCCATCAATCCGAACACGACACCAACAGGAAATCGAACCCTGGAAGGAATTACCTAACCCCCGTACTAATATGGACTTTTCTTAGAAGATAAGAAGCGAAGCACACAAAAATAGCATATAGAAAACTAGACTCGACATCACACTGTTACGACGCGTAACCCGATCCAAATAATATACCCATGGCGGTGTGCCACCCAATCCACACATAGATCTCACATAAGGAGATTGCACTTCGAGCTAAATCTGCTCATTACAATGAAAATATCGAATTTTGATCGTAAGCACACTATGCATAATACCATCCCTGAGAAAACACATAGCGCTATAGGCTACAAAACTCAAGCACAACTGAGGTGAGATACAATATCTAAATCTCAAGAGACATGCTGCTCACATAACATCATCGCCACGTGGAACCTTAACATATAAGAGTTTACCAAGCCATCTCACAACTCATACGGCACAATACATCATTACCTGGAATAGTTGATGACAAAATAACACCCCAACTGTTCCTCCATAGGGACGCTCGCTGAAACGAACACAACTGGCCTGATATAAAGCCATGTTCACATATATAAATCAATCCATTGATCTCAAGCTGATTTCTTATTGCACCCACTTGGATAATTACCTTTCAAAGGTCCACATCAACTCCCTTTTTTCCTCATAACACATAAGAACAACCATCATATCCGGAGCAACCTCCTCGGTTCATAACCCAATAAACAAAGTGCCCTCCGGGCCTAAATTCTGAAATTAATGATATTACCACAATCCTCATACTTGGTCTAAATCTTTAGTCAATCAAGTCACTATATATCACACATATACAATCTTCCCATGGGTCACGCCCCTACAATCTTCCGAAATAAATAACGGGTCCACTCATCCAAACCATCAGCCGCACTAACGCTGAAAAGCGATCAAGAATCCTTAACCCGGATGAAAAGCCTTTTTCACAAAACATTGATCTCAGGTGGCGCTAAAAAAAACACCAATTTACTTTAATCATTTACCCCTTTCCTTGCTCATCCGAGCCCGTGACATCCTTACCAGCACCAAACTGCAACCTTAATCCTCACTTCGAATTTTTATGCTATTCACTGCACCCAACGTGCTAATATACGATAGAACACGATTTTTATCATAACTCTGAAATCATTAATATTTTAACACTTCATCATATATGAACTTTTCACTTAACTCACTTCAGGAGAATCATAGCAACACACATGTAAATTCCCATAACCGTAGGATGTGCAAATCTCTAAGTAGTAGTCCAAGCCACCATAGTGCTTCCGAAATTCGCTTCCACTTAACAAGCCATAACAGAAGAATGCTTCTGAATAACATCAATTACGGCGGCCAACAAGCCTCACACGTACCGCCACAAATCGTACACATAACTTGATCACGCGGACTGAACTTATCGTTGGCCCCAATATGCCAATTCAACTATAGCTAATCATTCTACCTTTTTCCAATTTATCCTTTCTTGCCTTAGAGGTAATACTATCTCCATTCTACACATAACATACTCCATCTACACTCACCCTGAGTGTCCTTGAATCACGAGACCAGGTTGTCTCAATTCCCACAAACTATTTCATAACACCCAAATGCTACACCACAAGATAAACATCCCGGAACATTCTGTGCCTCTTCTCATAAACTGCTACAAAGCTGGATTCTTAATTGTACCTATAAGCTCGACATCATTAGGCACCACACTTTACCTCTTGAATTCACTAGGACCGTTACTGAGAGCCATGCGCTCTGACTTGGTCCCGAATATAATCAACTCCATGAATCTTCTAGCACATTAATACCCTCTCAACGAAGCACCTGCAGAACTACTCCCCTTTAAACCCGCTTCTATACAAGGCATAAATTCTGAATCCTTTCCGAAGTTCGAACATGAGCCCAAAAGGCCAACCTGTAACGACCCGACCGGTCGTTTTTAGAATTTATGCCCTGATCCCCTATTAACTACTTCCCCTAAGTTCATTTCTGCTATTTTGGTTTGTCGGGACATTCGGTGTTGAGTTTCGGAGAGTTTTTGGGCACTTAGTCCCTAAATGAGAACTTAAGTGTTGAAAAGTGGTCCGTAGTCAGAACAGTGTGAAGACGACCTTGGAATGGAAATCTGATGGTTCCGTTAGCTCTGTTAGGTTATTTCGGGGTTGGGAGCGTGTTTGGAATGTGTTTTGGAGGTCCGTAGCTAATTTAGGCTTGAAATGCCAAAGTTTGCATTTTGAAGTTTCCGGTCCGATAGTGAGTTTTTGATCCGAGGTTCGGAATGGAATTCCGGAAGTTGCAATAGCTCCGTCATGTCATTTGGGATATGTGTGCGAAATTTCAGGTCATTCGGACGTGGTTAGGTTGGGTTTTTGGTCAAAAGTGTATTTTGAGGATTTGGAAGTTCATAAGCTTGATTTTTGGTTTGATCCGTCATTTTGATGTTGTTTTATGTGATTTGAAACTTCGAGCAAGTCCGTGTTAGGTTATATGAATTGTGTGTGTGATTTGATAGGGCCCCGGGAGCCTCGGGTGTGTTTCGGATAGGCTACGGGTTATTTTCCTCTATTTTCGAAATGATGTTGCTGCTTCTAGTATTCCTTCATCGCGTTCGCGATGTGGCCTTCGCGATCGCGATCACTTACCTTGACCCCCTTGGGAAATTCCTCTTCGCGTTCGCATAACCATTCCCGTGTTCGCGAAGCCCAGCTTACTTCTTCTTCGCGTTCGCATAGAATCACATCGCGTTCGCGTACCTGTGCCAATCCACCGTTCGCGTTCGCGGACGCTCTCACTCGTTCGCGTAGAGCAACTTCTGGGCCTTCGATATTTCCCTTCTACGCGTTCGTACTCACACCCACGCGATCGCGAAGCTCTGTCTACCTCTCTTCCGCGTTCGCGTTCCTTTCATCGTGTTCGCGATGTACATTTTCTGGACCTTCTCGAATTCCTCTACGCGATCGCAACCCTTGTTCCGCGATCGCGATGAACAAATAACTGGGCAGACAGTTTTAAATCCCAAATTCGAGGGTTTTACCATTTATTCACATTTTGACTTCTAGAGCTCGATCCTTGGCAATTTTTGAAGGGATTTTCACCTGGGCAACTTGGATAAGTGATTCTCACTCGATTTAGACTAATTTCCATGAATCTCCTCTTAATTTCATCTTTTAATTTCAGATTTTTAATGAAAAAATGGGTAGAACTTCATAGACCGAACTATTGAGTTTTGAGGGGGTGTTTGACCTCCGATTTGGGAGATTTTTATATGGTTGGACTCGTGAGAGTACGAGGGTTCTGGAAATGTGAAAAATTATTCGATTCCGAGACGTTGGCCTGAGGGGCGTTTTGATCATTTTGCCTAATTTCGTGCTTTAGCTTTGAATTAAATAATAGAATCAGTTGCTTGAGATGTTAATTACAATGTGTGATTTAATTGAATAGATTTGGGCCATTGGAGTCGAGAACTCGTGGCAAGAA